>LNAC01000525.1:176585-217914 GCA_002007465.1 Ailurus styani | reverse complement strand
TCAATGAGTTTCTTTGATTTTGTTATTAATTGGTTTATATAACTGGCTGCTCCCATGTTAGGGGTGTAGATATTTATGATTGTTAGATCTCCTTGTTGGACAGATCCTTTTAGTATGATATAGTGTCCTTCCTCATCTCTTATTATATTTTTTGCCTTAAAACCTAGTTTATCTGATATAAGGATTGCCACTNAGGCGTCTTTGTGTGTAAGATGAGTTTCTTGTAGACAGCATATCGATGGGTCTTGGTTTTTTATCCATTCTGATACTCTGTGTCTTTTAGTTGGGGCACTTAGTCCGTTTACATTCGGACTAACTATTGAGAGATATGAATTTAGAGCCATTGTATTGCCTGTAAGGTGACTGGTACTGTATATTGTGTGTCTTCCTTTCTGGTCTATGTTTCTTTTAGATTCTCTTTGTTTGGAGGATCCCTTTCAATATTTCCTGTAGGGCTGGCTTGGTGTTGGCAAATTCCTTTAGTTTTTGTTTGTCCTGGAAGTTTTTTATCTCTCCTTCTATTTTCAATGATGGCCTAGCTGGATATAGTATTCTTGGCTGCATATTTTTCTCATTTACTGCTCTGAATATATCATGCTAGCTCCTTCTGGCCTGCCAGGTCTCTGTGGATAGTTCTGCTGTCAGTCTAATATTTCTACCATTGTATGTTATAGACCTCTTCTCCTGAGCTGCTTTCAGGATTTTCTCTTTGTCACTAAGACTTGTAAGTTTTACTATTAGATGACCGGGTGTGGACCTATTTTTATTGATTTTGAGGGGGGTTCTCTGTGACTCCTGGATTTTGATGCTTGTTCCCTTTGCCAGATTAGGGAAATTCTGTATTAAGATCTGCTCCAATATACCTTCTGGCCCTCTCTCTCTCTCTTCCTCTTCTGGTATCCCAATTATTCTAATATTGTTTCGTCTTATGGTATCACTTATCTCTCAAATTCTCTCCTCATGGTCCAGTAGTTGTTTGTCTCTTTTTTCATCCTCTTCTTTTTTCTCTTGACATTTTGTCTTCTAAATCACTAATTCTGTCTTCTGCCTCATTTATCCTAGCAGTAAGAGCCTCCATTTTCAATTGCACCTCATTAATAGCTTTTTTGATTTCAGTTTGGTTAGATTTTAGTTCTTTTATTTCTCCAGAAAATTTTTTTATTTCTTTAGCAAGGGCTTCTCTATTATCTTCCATGGTTTTTTCGAGCCCAGCCAGCATCTTAAGAATCGTCATTCTGAACTCTAGTTCTGTCATATTACTAATGTCCGCATTGATTAGGTCCATAGCCATCATTACTGTCTCTTGTTCTTTTTTTGTGTTGATTTTTTCCGCCTTGTCATTTTATGCAGATAAGAATAGATGGATGAGAGAGCCAAATACTAAAGGGTAGCAATGATCCCAGAGAAATATACACTAACCTACTCAGAAGAGTCCTGGAACTGGAGAGAAAAGAAAGAGGGAAACCAAACAAACAAACAAAAAAAACCCCAAAACACAAAATCATACAAAAACAAACAAACAAAAATGAATAAAACAAAATCCTATATATATATATTATCTATTTCTGTTTCTATATCTATATCTGTCTATGACTCTATCTCTATATCTATCTCTATCTCTATCTCTATCTATCAATCTATAACTATTAGACTGGTGAACTGAACATACCCTATAAGTATACAAAAAATAAGGTTAAATACAATGAAGGATAAAATATGATTATAACAATGAAAATTTTAAAAAGATTAAAATGTGTTGATAAGATGTAAGAGTTAAGAACGTTAAAATAGGAAAAGGGAAAAATTTAAAAGAAAAAAGTAAGAAAAGAATTCAAAGAAAAAAATTCAATGAATTTATCTTTGAACGACTGAAGAATCATGAGGGAAAGGCTATGAATTATCTGCATTGCTTTCCCCTAGCTCCAGAATTCCACAATTCTCAGGAATCTTGAACTTGACTTTGACTGGATGGATTTTTTTTTCCTGGTCTTCTGGGGGAGGGGCCTGTTGCTGTGATTCTCAAGTTTCTCTGCCTGAGGCGGATTCCCACCGCCCTTGCCAGGGGCCAGTCTAAGTAATCAGCTCAGGTTCACTCTCTGGAGCTTTTGTTCCCTGAACGCTTTCTGTACTTTGTTGGAGGACGGGACTGAAAATGGCAGCTCCCAGTCTCCGACCTGGAGGAGCCGAAACCTTGGTGCCTCAGTCCTCAGTGCGCCTCAGAGAAAAGCAGTCCCTCCCGTCTCCTGGTCTCCGGCTGCTCTCCGAGCTCACCTGGCCTGTGACCGAGTGTCTCTATCTCTGGTAGAGCCCCATTTAGATCTCCGAATCTGGCAGATTCCTGCAGCCGCTCCTGCGCCACTCCTCCTGGAGAAGGAAGGAGGGGGTCTCTCCGGGTCTGCCGCCCATGGGCTCCCCGTTCCCAGAGCAGTGACCCGGCTGTGCTTCAGATCACAGCCCAAGGTATCACCGAGATGAGAGACACCTCAGCTCAGCTCCGTCTCTCCCGCCGGCTTCTCTCTGATACCTGGGAGCTCAGTCGTGCTCAGACACCCCTGGTCTTTTTGTGTCCCCATGGGTCCTGAGACCACACTGTCCCTGCAGGGGCTTCACCCCCCACTTGGTCTCAGGGGCAACGTCCCTCAGTGGAGCCAACTTCTAACAGTTCCTAGTCTGTGCTCCGCTGCTCGCTCCCTTGCTGGGATCCGGCCCCTCCCCCTGGGGTCTATCTTCCTGTCGCCTCAGATTCACTTCTCCACACATCCTACCTTCCAGAAAGTGGTCCATTTTCTGTTCCTAGAATTGCTGCTCTTCTCCTTGATCTCAGGTAGAATTTGTAGGTGTTCAGAATAGTTTTATAGCTATCTGGGTGAATTCCTGGGACCTGATAATAATCGATCTCCTACTCCTCTGCCATCTTGCCCTCTGGTCAAAATGCAACAGATTTAGAATAGTCAAGACAATCTTGATAAAAAGAACAAAAATGGAGGAGTATACATGATAACGAGAAAAAAATAAAAATGGAGGAATTATACCACATGATATCAAATGAATACTAAAGTAAAACAAAATGGAGTGATACAATTATTACCACAAAACAGAAAAAAAAGAGATGAATGAATGAAAGAAAAAGAGATACACTAATGTAAAATAATAATACCTATATATATCCCATAGTTTATGATAAAGGTTATCCTGCACTGTAATAGAGACAGAATGGTTTTCTAAGTAAATGAAAAACACAAATATGAAAGTTTCATGTCCAAAGATGTCTTTTGAAGGGATCTAAGACAGTAATGGTGCAAGTACTCCAGACTAAAGCACTCTGTATTCTCAAATTTGTTGTCTCAAAACAAACAGTACTTCCCAAACTATCATGCTGAAGCAGTGCCTGAGTGTGGACACAAGCTCACAGTCAGCATCACCATTGTCATAAATATAAATGGACAAGAAAAGTGGCTACTGGAAATTTGGAAAGATGGAATGTGTACCATGAAAAAGAAAGGTTTAGATATATAAACAGAAAAAATTTAACTGACATTATTAAGGGAACTTAAAAAAAATGTTAGAGATATTTGAGAAAATGTCACAACCACAAAATGAAAGACTAGCTAATCAGAAGAAATAACAAATAGGAAATAGCTCAATAAATTATGTCTGCCAAAATAAATAAAGTCCATCAAATGGTTGAAAGATAAATTTAAGGAATTTCTCATTAAAGTGAAACAACACAAAGTAAAATCTAAGTAGACAAAGCTATTGGAGAAAAATTAGTTACATAGATAATCTGGAAATTCAGTCACCCAGCAAATGGTTATTCCATAAAGAAAGAATAAGAAAAGTGGAAAAAAAATCACCAAATAAAAAGTTTTGAGTTGGCCGTAGTTAAAAGACACCAGTCTCAGACTGAAAGGGCCAATGCAATGACAATCAAGAGGTTAAAAAAAATCCATATTCAGAACATAGTTGTAAAATTCAAATTAAAAAGCAGATCTTAGACATTCAGAAAGGATAAGGGAGCTGTACAAAGGAATAAAAATCAGATTGGCATGGGACATCAATATTGGGTATATTCAGAGCTAGATATTATAGTATAATGAGGTAATGTTTTCAAATTCTGTGGCAGTTTGTTTTCACCCTTACTATATAGTTAGCCAAAAATCAACAACAGTGATTTATATATATAATTGGCCAAAAATCAGCAACAAGGGAAAAATAAAAGCCTTTTGACTTTTACAGGAAGCCTGAGAGTTTATTTTCCTTGTGTCATTTCTTAGGAATTATTCAGTTAGTGGATAATCCAGAAAAATTAGGTATTGAACCAAGGAGGGGGATCAGGGACCAAGGAAAGAGTGCACCTAATCCAGAGGAGAAGGGAAGTTGTAGGACTACAGTTGTAGAACAGACCAGAAACAAAACTTTTGTGGCCAAAGGACACTAGGAAGGAAAGAAGTTGAGGGAGAAAAATTGGGAAAGGAGAAATTGGGGGAGAAAGGGAGCAAATGCTACAGAAACATTAAGGAAACAGGGAAAACAAAAGCTGGGCAAGAATGGAAATGTTTTATCTTACTGCTTGTTTGTCACTGCAGGGGCAAAGTAAGTACCTATTTTGGGTTACCCAACATAATTCAAATCAGCAATTATGAATGCATACATTCTCCATTCTCCATACCCAGACAGAAAATGAAATATCAATGAGTAGAGGAGAGACCATATTTTAAAAATGGTGAGTAATGTTTATAGATTAATAGAGATCATTTGCTTGTTTATTATACATTCCATTTTTAGAAGTACTATCAATAATGACCAATTTGGGTTCCTGGTAAGTGTTAAAAAACCCTAAAAACTATAAATGAAAAAGCACAAATGACTAAATTTGGGATGTGGAATGTAGGGAGAAGAGTAGAGTAGAAGAACAGAGGTTATTAGTATTTTCCTCTTACAAAGCAGAAGGCAAAATATACTTGGAAAAGATATAGTTAAATGTATATTACTTAAAATTATGGAGTAATCAATGCAGAAAACATTGGGTTGGGAAGTGGTTTAGTGAGGTGATGCATACTTTATCATATCAGGAAGGAATAAATAAAATTGCTAAATTAAGAAAGTTTTATAGTCTTAAAAGAAACACAACTGTTAGCAGATACCGATGGTCACTTTGAGAATCCTCATTTGGAATGTTCCTGTGAGAAAAGACTGTTGCTTCAAAAGGAAATTAACTGGAGAAGCAGCAAGATGGCAGAGGAGTAGGAGACCCATTATCATCAGGTCCCAGAAATTCACCCAGATAGCTATAAAACTATTCTGAACACCTACAAATTCTACAGGAGATCAAAGAGAAGAAGAGCAGTAATTCTAGGAACAGAAAACTGACCACTTTCCGGAAGGTAGGACGTGTGGAGAAGTGAATCTGAAGCGAAGGGGAAGATAGACCCCAAGGGGAGGGGCTGGCTCCCGGCAACTGAGAGAGCAGCAGAGCACAAAAATGGAACCTCTAGAAGTCTGCTCCACTGAGGGTCATTGCCCCAGAGGCCAAGCGGGGGGTGAAGCCCTCACCTGAGACCCCATGGTCTCAGAACCCACGGGGACACAAAAAGGCAAGAGGTGTCTGAGCATGACAGAGCTCCCAGGTATCAGAGAGAAGCCAACTGGAGAGACTGAGCCAAGCTGAGAAGTGTCTCCCAGCTCGGTGTTACCTTGGGCCGTGATCCAAAATACAGTCAGGCCACTGCTCTTTGAGCGGGGACCCCACAGGTGGTAGATCTAAAGAGACCCCTCCTTCCTCCTCTGTGAGGAGCAGTGCAGGAGCGGCTGCAGGAGTCTGCCAGGTTGGAAATTCTCCCTGGGCCCCGTGCCAGAGATAGAGACACTCGGTCACAGACCGGGTGAGCTCAGAGTGTGGACGGAGACCATGGAGATGGGAGGGATTGACTGCTCTTCTCTGAGGACACACTGAGGAGTGAGATCCCTGAGCTCTCAGCAACTCCAGGTCAGAGACTGGGAGGCTGCCCTTTTCACTCCCGTCCTCCAAAGTGGTATGGACAGCTTTCAGGGAACAAAAGCTCCTGAGAGCGAACCTAAGCTGATTACTTAGCCTGGCCCCTGGCGAGGGTGGTGCGATTCCGCCTTGGGCAAAGACACTTGAGAATCACAACAACAGGCACCTCCCCCAGAAGACCAGCAAGAAAATCCAGCCAAAGCCAAGTTCAAGAAGCTGAGAATTGTGGAATTCCGGAGCTAGGGGAAAGCAACACAGAGAATTAATGGCTTTTTCCCCATGATTCTTTAGTCGATGAAAGTTAAATTCTTTGAATTTAATATTTTTCTTAACTTTTCTTTTAAATTTTTTTCCTTTTTCCTATTTTAACGTTTTGAACTATTATATCTAATAAACACTTTTTAATCTTTTTAAATTTTCATGTTATATTCATATTTTATCCCTTCACTGTATTTAACCTTATTTTTTTGTATACATATAGGGTCCGATCAATTCACCAGCCTAATAGATAGATAAAAATAGAGATAGAGTTAGAGACAGTGATAGATATAGAAACAGAAATAGATAATATAGATATAGATATAGGATTTTGTTTTGTTTTTTTGTTTTTGTTTTCTTTTTGTTTGTTTGATTTTGGTTTTTTGTTTTTTGGTTATTTCCCTCTTTCTTTTCTCCCCAGTTCCAGGACTCTTCTGATTAGGTTAGTGTCNGGGGTCATCGCTACCCCTTAGTATTTAGTTCTCTCATCCATCTATTCTTATCTGCATAAAATGACAAGGCAGAAAAAATCAACACAAAAAAAAGAACAATAGCCAGTAATGATGGCTAGGCACCTAAACAATGTGGACATTGATAATATGACAGAATGACGATTTTTAAGGTGCTGGCTGGGCTCGAGAAAAGCATGGAAGATAATAGAAAATCCCTCTCTAGAGAAATAAAAACCCTTTCTGGAGAAATAAAAGAAATAAAATCTAACCAAACTGCAATCAAAAAAGTTATTAATGAGGTGCAATAAAAAATGGAGGCTCGTACTGCTAGGATAAATGTGGCAGAAGACAGAATTATGATTTAGAACACAAAATGTCAGAGAATAAAGAAGCAGAAGAAAAGAGAGAAAACCAACTATTGGCCAATGAGGGGACAATTCGAGAGATAAGTGATACCATAAGACAAAAAATATTAGAATAATAGGGATCCTGGGAGAGGAAGAAAGAGAGAAAGGGACAGAAGGTATATTGTAACAAAATATAGTCAGAATTTCCCTAATTTGGCAAAGGGAACAAGCATCAAAATCCAGGAGACACAGAGAACCCCCCTCAAAATCAATAAAAATAGGTCCACGCCCCATCGTCTAAAATAAAATGNGTCATCTAATAGTAAAACTTACAAGTCTTAGTGACAAAGAGAAAATCCTGAAAGCAGCTCAGGAGAAGAGGTCTATAACATACAATGGTAAAAGTATTGGACTGACAGCAGACCTATCCACAGAGACCTGGTGNCACAGAGACCTGGCAGGCCAGAAAGAGCTGGCATGATGTATTCAGAGCACTAAATGAGAAAAATCTGCAGCCAAGAATACTATATCCAGCTAGGCTCTCACTGAAAATAGAAGGAGAGATAAAAATCTTCCAGGACAAACAAAAACTAAAGGAATTTGCCAACACCAAGCCAGCCCTACAGGAAATATTGAGAGGGGTCCTCCAAACAAAGAGAACTTAAAGAAACATAGACCAGAAAGGAAGAAACACAATATACAGTAACAGTCACCTTACAGGCAATACAATGGCTCTAAATGTATATCTCTCAATAGTTACTCTGAATGTAAATGGACTAAATGCCCCAACTAAAAGACACAGGGTATCAGAATGGATAAAAAAACAAGACCCATTGATATGCTGTCTACAAGAAACTCATCTTACACGCAAAGACACCCCAAGATTTAAAGTGTGGAGGTAGAAAACAATTTACCATGCCAATGGACAGCAAAAGAAACCTGGGGTGGCAATCCTTATTACAGATAAATTAGATTTTAAGGCAAAAAATATCATAAGAGATGAGGAAAGACACTATATCATACTTAAAGGATCCGTCCAACAAGAAGATCTNATCTAACAATCATAAATATCTATGCCCCTAACATGGGAGCAGCCAATTATATAAATCAATTAATAACAAAATCAAAGAAACACATCAATAATAATACAGTAATAGTAGAGACTGTAACACTCCCCCTTACTGAAATGGACAGATTATCTAAGCAAAAGATCAACAAGGAAATAAAGGCTTCAAATGACACACTGGACCAGTTGGACATCACAGATATATTCAAAACATTCCATCTCAAAACAACAGAATACATGTCCTTCTCTAGTGCACATGGAACATTCTCCAGAATAGACCACATCCTGAGTTGCAAATCAGGTCTCAACCGGTACCAAAAGATTGGGGTCATTCCTTGCATATTTTCAGACCATAATGCTCTGAAACTAGAACTCAACCACAAAAGGAAAGTTGGAAAGACCTCAAATACATGGAGGCTGAAGAACACCCTACTCAAGAATGAATGGGTCAACCAGGAAATTAAAGAAGAATTAAAAAAATTCATGGAAACAAATGAAAATGAAAACACAACTGTTCAAAATCTTTGGGATACAGCAAAAGCAGTCCTAAGAGGAAAGTATATAGCAATACAAGCCTTTCTCAAGAAACAAGAAAGGTCTCAAGTACACAACCTAACTCTACACCTACAAAAGCTAGAGAAAGAACAGCAAAGAAAGGCTACACCCAGCAGGAGAAGAGAAATCATAAAGATCAGAGCAGAAATCAATGAAATAGAAACCAAAAGAACAGTGGAACAAATCAATGAAACTAGGAGCTGGTTCTTTGAAAGAATTAATAAGATTGATAAACCCCTGGCCAGACTTATCCAAAAGAAAAGAGAAAGGACTCAAATTAATAAAATCATGAATGAAAGAGGAGAGATCACAACCAACACCAAAGAAATACAAACAATTCTAAGAACATATTATGAGCAACTCTACACCAGCAAATTTGACAATCTGGAAGAAATGGATGCATTCTTAGAGAAATATAAACTACCAAAACTGAACCAGGAAGAAACTGAAGACCTGAATAGACCCATCACCAGTAAGGAGATTGAAGCAGTCATCAAAAATCTCCCAACGAACAAGAGCCCAGGGCCAGACGGCTTCCCAGGGGAATTCTACCAAACATTTAAAGAAGAATTAATACCTATTCTCCTGAAACTGTTCCAAAAAATAGAATTGGAAGGAAAACTTCCAAACTCCTTTTATGAGGCCAGCATTACCTTGATCCCCAAACCAGGCAAAGACCCCATCAAGAAGGAGAATTACAGACCAATATCTTTGATGAATACGGATGCAAAAATCCTCAACAAAATACTAGCCAATAGGATCCAACAGCACATTAAAAGGTTTATTCACCATGACCAGGTGGGATTTATTCCTGGGCTGCAAGGTTGGTTTAACATGCACAAGTCAATCAATGTGATATAAGACATTAATAAAAGAAAGAACAAGAACAACAAACTGAGGGTTACTGGGGGTTGGGATGGTAAGGATAGGGTGGATGGGTTATGAACATTGGGCAGGGTTTGTGCTTTGTTGAATGCTGTGAATGGTTTAAGCCTGATGATTCACAGATCTGTACCCTTGGGGCAAATAATAATAATAATAAAAATAAAAATAAATAAAAAATAAAAATCACNAATAAAAGAAAGAACAAGAACCATATGATCCTCTCAATAGATGCTGAAAAAGCATTTGACAAAGTACAGCACCCTTTCTTGATCAAAACTCTTCACATAGCACAGAGACATAGACAGTACATAGCTCAATATCATCAAAACCATCAGTGAAAAACCCACAGCAAATATCATTCTCAATGGAGAACTACTGAGAGCTTTTCCCCTAAAGTCAAGAAAACGGCAGGGCTGTCCACTATCACCATTGCTATTCAACATAGTACTAGAAGTCCTAGCCTCAGCAATCAGACAACAAAAAGAAATAAAAGGCATCCAAATCGGCAAGGAAGAGGTCAAACTCTCACTCTTTGCAGATGATATGATACTTTATGTGGAAAACCCAAAGGACTCCACTCCAAAACTGCTAGCACTCATACAGGAATTCAGTCAAGTGTCAGGATATAAAATCAATGCACAGAAATCAGTTGCATTTCTATATACCAACAACAAAACAGAAGAAAGAGAAATTAAAGAGTCAATCCCATTTACAATTGCACCCAAAACCATAAGATACCTAGGAATAAACCTAACCAAAGAGGCAAAGAATCTGTATTCAGAAAACTATAAAGTACTCATGAAAGAAATTGAGGAAGACACAAAGAAGTGGAAAAACATTCCATGCTCATGGATGGGTAGAATAAATATTGTGAAAATGTCTATGCTACCTAGAGCAATCTACACATTTAATGCAATCCCCATCAAAATACCAGCAATTTATTTCAAAGAAATGGAACAAATAATCCTAAAATTTATGTGGAACCAGAAAAGACCCCGAATAGCCAAAGGAATGTTGAGAAAAAAAAGCAAAGTTGGCAGCATCACAATTCCAGATTTCAAGCTCTATTACAAAGTTGTCGTCATCAAGACAGTNCCTGCTTCCTCCTCTCTCTCTGCCTGCCTCTCTGCCTACTTGTAATCTCTCTCTCTGTCAAATAAATAAATAAAATCTTTTAAAAAAAAAAAGACAGTATGGTACTGGCACAAAAACGGACACATAGATCAGTGGAACAGAATAGAGAGCCCAAAAATGGACCCTCAACTCTATGGTCAACTAATCTTTGACAAAGCAAGAAAGAATGTCCAGTGGGAAAAAGACAGTCTCTTCAACAAATGGTGTTGGGAAAACTGGACAGCCACATGCAGAAAAATGAAACTGGATCATTTTCTTACACCACACACAAAAATAGACTCCAAATGGATAAAAGACCTCAATGTGAGGAAGGAATCCATCGAAATCCTTGAGGAGAACACAGGCAGCAACCTCTTTGACCTCAACCGCAGCAACTCCTCCTAGGAACATCACCAAAGGCAAGGGAAGCAAGGGCAAAAATGAACTATTGGGACTTCATCAAGATGAAAGATGAAAGCTTTTGCACAGCAAAGGAAACAGTCAACAAAACCAAAAGACAACTGACAGAATGGGAGAAGATATTTGCAAATGACATCTCAGATAAAGGGCTTGTATCCAAAATCTATAAAGAGCTTTCAAACTCAACACCCATAAAATAAATAACCCAGTCCAGAAATGGGCAGAAGACATGAACAGACATTTCTGCAAAGAAGACATCCAAATGGCCAACAGACCCATGAGAAAGTGCTCAACATCACTCGGCATCAGGGAAATACAAATCAAAACCACAGTGAGATACCACCTCACACCAGTCAGAATGGCTGAAATCAACAAGTCAGGAAATGACAGATGTTGGCGTGGATGAAAGGGGAATCCTCCTACACTCTTGGTGAGAATGCAAGCTGCTGCTGTCACTCTGGAAAACAGTCTGGAGGTTCCTCAAAAGTTGAAAATAGAGCTACTCTAAGTCCCAGGTATCACACTACTGGATATTTACCCTAAAGATACAAAGGTAGTGATCCTCAGGGGCACATGCATCTGAATGTTTATAGCAGCAATGTCCACAATAGCCAAGCTATGGAAAGAACCTAGATGTCCATCAACAGATGAATGGATAAAGAAGAAGTGGTATATATATATACACAATGGAATACTATGCAGCTATCAAAAGAAACAAAATCTTGCCATTTGCAATGATGTGGATGGAACTAGAGGGTATTATGCTGAGGGAAATAAGTCAATCAGAGAAAGACAATTATCATATGATCTCTCTGATATGAGGAACTTGAGAGGCAGGGTGGGGGGTCATGGGGGTAGGGAGGGAAAGATAATGAAGTGAGATTGGATCAGGAATGAGACAAACCATAATAAACTCCTAATCTCACAAAACAAACTGAGGGTTACTGGGGGCTAGGAAAGTAGGAATAGGGTGGATGGGTTATGGACATTGGGGAGGGTTTGTGCTATGGTGAATACTGTGAAGGTTGTAAGCCTGATGATTCACAGACCTGTACCCCTGGGGCAAATAATAATAATAATAATAATAATAATAATAAGGAAATTAACCACCATTAAAGTTACCTTAACATAACATATTAAAGTTACACAATTGCTGTGTATATTAAATATACCCAATATATTAAATTTACCTTTACATAACTACAAACATGCTCTTATCGTTTTGAGTTTTTTTCATGTACTAGCTCATTAAATCATCACAACACCCCTGTGAGATAGGTACTATTATCTCCATAGCAGAGCAAACAGGCTCCTAGAGGTTTTGAAGGCCCTCCATTTAGTAAGTCAAGTAAAATCTTTCCTTGATTGACTAAGAAATTTAGTTATTCTACTAAGATTTCTTTTTGAAGGGTTTTTCTTGCCCTGCTTCTCCCAGTGCCATTTAATTAACATATATCTTAAATGCAAATTCTTAATGCCTTCTGTATTTGCAAGGACTACTTTTTCAATTATTTCTAAGTTTTTCTCACATAGACATGTGGTCAGATGATGATCAGCTGCATTTATGTCACTTTAAGTACATGTCTACACAATATGGCCAGGAACATAAATATAAAGCCACATACTATGTGTGAAAAGAAATAACAACAGTAACAATTATGACTTGATAATGATGTGAGAAACAAAAGCAGAAGAAAATATTAAATTAACTTATTACTTACATCCCACTGACAAGTCCTTAAAAGAGACAGAGTGACATTCCTCTAAGGACTCAATCACAAAAGGCAATTTTAATCTGATCCCCCAGGATCCTATAAGTCTACTTTAACATATAATAATTCCTTTGGAAATTTCCTTCATCTCTTTATCCCCCAGGATATGTATTGGCAATCATCCCCCAAGGATATGACCCACCGACATACATCTGAAAACCTTAGTCTCATAACTAAGGTTTTCTTAGATGGTAATAAATGACATTTTCCTAAAAATATTTGGCCCCCTCATGGTCCTGGAACCCTTACTTCCAAAATTCCTTAGACACTTACGCTATCCCTAACCTCCTCCCACCTTGAAGGTATATAATCACCACCCCTCATGACTCCATTGGAGTTCTTTCTGCCCATGGGTCCTGTCCCTGTGCTTTAATAAAACCACCTTTTTGCACCAAAGATGTCTTAAGAATTTTTTCTTGGCCTTTGGCTTCAAACCCAAAGTCTTTCATACATCATTAATATAAATCCAAATCAATATGCTTTTGGAAATACAGGGGTGGAAGCAAGAGGGAAAATATGCAAAGAAAAGCCCAATCTCTCCTTCGAGTGAAGCTTTAAGTCTCTTTCCCCTTCCCTCTCCCCTCAAGAGCTCAATCCAGAGAACTAGAGGCCCACAGGATTGCCTTTTAGTGACACCTGCTGGGAAAGACCTGACAGAAGTGTTTGTAGATTTGCTTCTGCTCAGCGGCTACCTCTGTTACACACTGAGTCAATAGCCCTGTCTATTTCACAATGATGCTTGGACAGCTTGGGCTTAAAATTTTTTTTCTTTCCCTCGGAGCAATGGCTTTCCAGCCTCCTCACCGTTCTTAAAGGAGAATGACCTACATGCCAGCATGACAAAGAGCTGGAAGTTTACAGAAACTTTATTATAACCCTAAATCCTTAGCGGGGTCTCAAACTGCCAATACCATATGAAGATGGGGTTGTGTGGTAAAGCAGGAAGTCATTAAAATAATCAATCATCCAGCTGGGTTTTGAGCTGTTTTCCCACTAATTTAATGGAAAGATTTATCATCTTCACAATTTATGCTTTTGAAAAATCATTTAATCTTCACATAAAGAGCCATCTTTGTGTTTTATTACAGTTAATTGTAGGTAACAAATCAATATTTTTTGAGAGGTCTTTTTTTAAGATTTTATTTATTTATTTTACAGAGAGAGCACAATTAGGGGAAGCAGCAGGCAGAGGGAGAGGGAAAAGTAGGCTCCCGCTGATCAGGAAGCCCAGTGCAATGCGGGGCTTGATCCCAGGACACTGGGATCCTGACCTGAGCCTAAGGCAGCCACTTAACAGACTGAGCCACCCAGGCACCCCAAAGATCAATATTTTTGCCAACCTGTACTTTACATTTAAGAAAATCTAAAGTCTTATTTTAAATTAAAGCAACATTAAGCAAAGAATTGGCATTTTTCCCCTTTCTATAACTACAACACTTAGTGATTAAATGCATTCTCTCACTACATTTGTCTTTTAATATAGATAGGCTGTTTTCTTTAATAAGCATTTTAATGGGAATTAAAACTATCTCTTTTTTTTTTACAGTATGATTTAACTAAGAATTGACTTGAAATGTATGACTTCTAAGTTTGGGAATTCTTTGGACTTTCATTTACCTTTATAGTAAGGAAGTGGTGTGTATGCTGTTGCTCCTATTTTGGTTTTGGTTGTTTACTGTTACTAAACTACAGTAACAGAGCACCAGATTTCTTTCCTCAGTCCTCTTTTGGCAAATGGTGTTTTCTGAGTTGCAGATTTCACTTGATATTTTTGACACAAATTTTGACATAAATCTTGTTACTAGAGTATTTAGAAAAGTACTCCAAAAGTTTTTAAAAAGCAGAGAACATTTAAAAAACATAACAATAATTCCATCATCCAAAATGAACGCCAATAATATTTTGGCATATTTTCTTTTAAAATGCATTTTAGGATTGTTTAGTTATATTTCTATGCTATCAATAAACTGTTTCCATAAAAATTAGTTTAATGGGTGGATAATATTAAATTGTATATACTTGCTATAGTTGACAAGCTTCCTTGTAGTGAGGTACTTATTTCTAATTATTTAGTATCATAAGTAACACTGTAATAAACATCCAACATAATGTTGGAAACAGAATTTAAATGGTCCTGCTTCATTCTCTCATTTCTCTTTAGAGTGGATACCCAGTTAAGGGTGGACAGAGGAGGTCTTTTCCTGGTTGATGATAGAGAACTCTGAAAACACTGTTTTCTTCCTTACTTGTGTGTTTTACAAAACCAGAAGATGAAGTTTTCAGAAGTAAAACAAGAAGTATATTTATTAATTGTAAAAGCAGCCTGAAACATTTTATTTATAGTCAAATAGGCTACCTTTTACTCTGGTAGTCTTTTTTTTTTTTTCTGAGGCAGGGAGAACCAAAACAAAATTTCAGAAATAAAATGAGTTATTGGTATATGCCTCCAATAATTAGCAGCTAGAAGAAGAGAGAAATTCTTTTATTATTAAAAAATATTATAAACTCTATAAGGAATAGCACATTACTTTTCTATTTCTAACCATAACTGATTTAAACATATTACCGGCCAAGAGTAAAGAGAAATCCAATATTAGTCCATTTTAAGCTTGTAACTGAATGCTGGAAGTTTAAGCATCACTCCTTCCCAATATTGGGAAGATTCCCCTTTCTGAATCAATCTTGATCTCTGTCTGACACTTCTGTTCCTAATATTCATGATCTCAGTGTGGAGTCCTTGCTTTTATAATATTGTGCATTGTTTATGCTTGTCCAGGACCCCTAAATCCTTTGTGGATTTTGAGCTAAGAATTTTCTTATTTTAAACTGTCCATGATTTCCTCTTGCTACTTGGGTCCTTTCATCCAGTGGGCACTTTATAACTATTGTCCATTGATATCACGACCAACATTCATGACTATATGCCATGAGCTGGCAGAATCTCATCTCCAAATAAATATTTTCACTTCTAATAGTCCCAACTTGGTCAAGTAACTGATTCTATATTTCTCTCATTTCTCCAAGGATCTCCTGCCTGAAACCCAATTCCTCATCTCACTGTGAAAGAAAATGACTAACTTAAATTGCACAGTTCTCAGTTCAAAAAGCAGAGGCATTCGATGACTTTGTTAAATTATTTTTTCTCTTCTAGACAAGAGTTGGTCTTACCAAGAGCCAAATGAAAACAGAATCTGTTGATTGTAGAAATAATAATTTAATTAAAGTTAAAGCCTCCCCAAATCATTATGTGAAAGTTTTAACACAATTGGATAAACATTTAACATAGAGAACTCAGAGGAGGGAGGTACATGGGAGGATTTAGATAACTGAGGGTATACTCCTAACCCCCTGAACCCCTTCAGTCTGCCTTACCAGCTGAAGCAGACAATCAAGCCTATTGCTTGATATTATCTTTGCCTTGCTTGAGGGCTCTGTAGTAACCTTACCTTAAGGAATTATTTTACAAGAGGAAGCCAGTATCCTGCATCATTCCCCAAACCTCTTCCTATTCCCAGACCTGTAACTACTGCCAACTCTGTGCAAACCTTAGAACAGAAAGTTAATGTCCCAAAAGAATCACAAGATTTTGACAATTTATATTGACAAATATCTAAAAATTGTGTGAGAGTGCATCTTATGGATGGTAGACCAAGTAAAGAAAGGGCA
Source organism: Ailurus styani (assembly GCA_002007465.1). Classification (NCBI taxonomy): domain Eukaryota; kingdom Metazoa; phylum Chordata; class Mammalia; order Carnivora; family Ailuridae; genus Ailurus; species Ailurus styani. Next base: position 201,385 of record LNAC01000525.1, on the reverse strand, counting down.
TACTTTTAGATCTGACTAAATTCATTGATAGGATCCAGCTACAAAAAGTTCAATAAGATGAGCTATTTGGTGAATATCTTTAAGTCCAATAACTTAAAAACTAGAAGACAAGGTAAGTTCCTCTATTATAAAAATTGTTATGGCATCTCCATGATACTGGGGTAAAGAACAATATATCTCTTATTTCTCTATTTAGGCAAATGTGCATGATTCTCATTATTTTCATGTTTGATTAAATAAAATTTGAGCACATTAGTGGCTTATTCTAAGTGAAACTGAGATGCTTACATTTCCTTAGTATACTGTAGAAAAGGGCACCCAAAATCTTGGAGAGTGAGAAATATTGAAATAATTTATCATGTATAATCTCATCCACACAATGTCCATGTTGACAATGTGGTTCTGGAATATAATTTCTTTACTAAGGCCTTAAGAAACAAATTCATATGGGACTTCCATGTATCTTTCAAAACTGTATTGGTCTTTTTCTGAAGGCACTGTAGAAGAAATTTGTGCACGTCATTTGAGTGGCAATGGATAACTAGGTGGCAGAGACCAATACAAGCCCAGTGCTGGGTGTGATCAACATAATGGTTTAAGGGCAAGCATGACAGTTAACATCATCTCATCTACAGAAAGACTCGGTAAGGTTTAATCAATTATTTGGTCCTATATTACTCATGGTCTAAGCAGGAAAAATCTTCAGGAACATTTATAATATAAGGAGTTATAGAGGTCACAGAATCTAAGAATACAAATAGCTGAGGCAACCCAGAGAGGACAAAGCATTGAATAGTGTTAACCAAAGATTGCTTCATAGTGGATTTCTGGAAATATCTCCCCCCATCAGTGATTATTTCTCCATCTTTAGATTACCAAACAGACAAGATTCCCTCAGGAAATGGAAAAATTCCCATACTGACCCCATCTGATGTGGGAAATAATGTTATTGTAGAAAGGGCTCAGTAGTAGTCTTTATAGACCTCTCTATTGCTCTATTTAGTCATCAGCAATTCCACTGGAGATAATACATATAACATGCTTAGATTGGTAGCTGTTACATAGTAACTGCTTGAAATGTCATTTGTTGTATCATCCACCATCATCATCATCATTATCATTATTATCACCACCACCACCACCACCATATTGTCTGAGGAATTTACAGAGAATATCACTGTCAACTATGTGGAAAGTGCAGATGTGATGATTCTTCCCATATTCCAATTTAAGCCTTTATTTTGGTTAATGTGCAAGGACTGGATATTAGAAAGTGATAGTAGAGTAAGCTTAATAAAATGGAAATTTAAAATTCAGATGTAGTCTCTTTGCCCTAGTAGATACACTTGGCTTCTGGTACCTGTTACACAGCTAGACAAATTCTTTTTCTCTATCTCCACAGCTGGAAAATATCTGAAATGATTTAAACTGGTAAAACATTCTCACTTCAAGCTTTAGAGGTATAACTCTCCTTCACTGTGTCACAATTTCATTCTTAGAAACCCTGACTACCTCTCCAAAGGGACATAACCTTGCTATATTACATGTATGGTAACAAGTAGATGAGCTCTGTAGCTCTAAAGACAAGTAAAGTGTATCTTAGATATCTTGAAATCATTCATGGCAAAAATGAGGTTTCCACCTTAGTAGAATCTAAGAATTCAAAGGTGAAGGGCATTTGGGCATCCTACCTCCAAGCAAAAAGGAAATCCATTAAGAGGAACACTGTTAGTGGGTTATTTTCAATGTTAGAGGTAACATAGAAAGTATTTGTATTTGTGTCCTAATTTGAATATAGATGCTAAGAATGATGTTAACTATGAGTGGGACTCAGAGAAAGAGATTAGTTTGGGACTATAAAAGATTGCAGTAAAATAGATCTGTTACTATTATTATTATTATTAGTTATTATTGTTGTTACTTTTAAGGCAACCAATAATTCAGGTACCTTTGGATGATAGAATTGCTATCTGGAGCCAGTAGGAAGTCCTCGGAGATAAATACAATGAAAGACACTTGATTTTGGAGCAAAATCCCTTTTTGCAAAAAACTGCTTTCTTTTTGAGAAACAGCTTGACCACTTGATCAATGATTAAAAGGAATGCCTGATCATGAGATAAGGGCAAACTATCATGATAGGAGCATTAAATAATCAAATTAACTTCCAAGCAGGCTTCCATCTTCAAGTGAAAATTGTGCATAGGGTTCTGTTCCTGAGCAATTCTCAAGGCAAAATTAAATGATCAGGTCACACGCATTTCCAGCATGCCTACTCCTAATGCATTGCCACCCTTCCTCCTATACACTTCAGTGACAGAGTTGCTTCTGACTGGATGATTAAAGAGGAAAAATGTCTGGATTTCAGATATCCCCTCATAATCTGTGGCCATGGGGTGGAAGTGGATCTATATCATGTTATATCCCTACTTGAGAGTGACACCTTTGGGCAGAAGAGAAATCCTTCAAGTGGGTAGAATTTCATTTACCATTTTCCATAAAAAAAAAAAACTTTCTCATGCAGAGGTTTTATGGTTTGCCCTAATGGTAGATTTGGCAGTAGATATAATATTTGTATAATATATAAATGCTTACTGAAAGCCTACAGTAGACAGTAGATTTGGATGAAGTTATATTTGTGTAGTATGTAAATGCTTACCCAAAGTCTATGACCACTGATGATAATGCATATTGCCACAGTAGTTTAATTTCAGGTAAATGCCAGATGAGGCCAACAACTGTCTCATAGACATTTATCTAATCAGTCATCTAACATTTGTAGAGATTGATATGCTATTTTTAAAGCATATTATCTTGTTACTAGAATTATTTAGTATCTTACCTTAATGTCCTTCCCTTCTGTTGTAGATTTAATTGTGTCTTCATAAAAGATACAATAGGACTAGGATCAATAGGACTAAGATCAATTGATCAAAATATCAATAGGACTAGGAAGTCCTAGCCCTTGTTACCTATAAATGTGACTGTATTTGGAAATAAGGTTTTTGCAGATGTAATTAATACATAATTTAGATGAGGTCATATTTGATTAGGGTGGGCCATAGTCCAATATAACTAATATCCTTATAAAAAAGGGAAAAGACATATTGACACATGGAAAAGAAGGCCTCATGTGGAAGGAGAGAGAGATCAGAATAATGCATCTACAAGTCAAGGAATGCCAAGGATTGCCAGCAATTACCAGACACTAGAAAAACAAGGAAAAATCCCTCCCCTAGAGCCTTAGAAAGAGTGTGATGTTGCTGACACTTGGTTTCAAACTTCTAGCCTCTAGAACTGTAAGAGAATAAATTTCTGTTGTTTTAAGTTGTAATACTTGTACTTAATCACAGCAGTCCTAGAAACTACACCTCCTAATACTTCTTCGAGGAAATATCAAAAATTTCCTAGCTATTTCCTATACATATTCCTTGAATGAACCTACATCAGTGTCCACCAGGTTTCTCAAAGTGTGGTACCAAGGTCACATGCATGACAATTACCTAGGAAGTAATTAAGAATGGATCAAGAATGCAGATTTCTGATCATCATCTGGCCCATACCTACCCAGTCAGAATCTTAGGGGCTCTAGAATCTGTGTGTAAAAACTAATCCAAGAACTCCACAAAGTACTTTACATGTACCCACTTAGTCCTCACAGTAAGCCATAAAGTAAGTTACTATTATTATTCTCATTTTACATGTGGGGAAACTGGGACACTAAAAGTCTAAATATTCTGTGCAAGGTCACATAGTCAGAAAGTGGAGAGTGTTTCAATCACCACTCCAGATACCCTGGGTTCACAGCCCATGTGCTTAACTACTGTTAAGCTATATACATACATACAGACGATAGGTAGATGATAGATAGATAGATAGATAGATAGATAGATAGATAGATAGATAGATAGATAGATAGATGATAGATAATGATAGATAGATAGATAATGATAGATAGATAGAGATAGATAGAGAGATAGATAGATAGATAGATAGATAGATAGATAGATAGATAGATAGATGATAGATAGATAGAGATTCCAGATTCTTAAGTGCTCAGAAGTTGAAATTCATGGGTACATTATCTTTTCCATTCAAAGCAAATAATCACAATAATAAATTATCTTTTCTCCAACTTGCTTTCATGCTCTCTTCCCTTATTAAATAAATCTTACCTTTTTTTACCTTTTTAACTTACTGCAATTTTGTTCAAAAAGGAATCACTTTTTTGAATAGTATTGTTGAAGTTACCAATGAATTACTCATATGACACAGGTAGAATTTTTATGTGATCTTCCTAATTGACCCTTCAAAACATTTTGTATCTCTTAATTTCTTCTTGAAATTTTGTTCTATCTTAACTTCCTTAAGGCCATTCACTGCTGGCCCCTATTAAACAACTTTCTCTTCTTGCTGTCTTCTACTTATTCCCACTGTGTAAATATTGGTTTTGATAGGTATTTCTTACGTTATTATTCTGCATCAGTGCTTCCCAAATCAAGAGTAATTTTCCTGAAATGTGTTCACAAAATGCAATTCTCTGATAAGGTTGGAAAATATTATATACTATCTACTGTAAATGTGATGTAAAAGTCTCCAAGAAATGTTGCAGTAAAGAAAAATTATTAACTGTATTTAAATAAATGATTCCTGAATTTATTTTTACCATGAAATATTTGTATGTTTATGAGTGAGTGTATATATGTGTGTGTGAAATCTATAACACTTGGAGAAACAATATACTAAACACTTTATTATTATTTTTTCAAACATATTAATGCATTTTATATGTAAGAAAAAAGTATCTAGTGGGGCTTATTTACAAATAAATGCAATAAAAGAGTTCTGAATTAGAGTCAAATGCTATTAGATGGGTCTTAATTCAATATTTGAATGTAGTTGAGAAACCATTTGTTTTCTTTTTAAAACATTAATTTTCGGGCGCCTGGGTCGCTCAGTGGGTTAAAGCCTCTGCTTTTGGCTCAGGTCATGATCTCAGGGTCCTGGGATCAAGGCCCGAATCGGGCTCCCTGCTCAGCGGGGAGCCTGCTTCCCCCTCTCTCTGTCTGCCTGCCTCTCTGCCTCCTTGTGATCTCTCTCCCTCTGTGAAATAAATAAATAAAATCTTTAAAAAAAAACATTAATTTTCTTCCTCCAAGTAGAGCTATCAAAAGCCCTAACATTCTTTTTTTTTTAATTTATTTTATTTTTTTTATTATTTGCCCCAGGGGTAGAGGTCTCTGAATCATCAGGATTACACCATTAACATCACTCACCATAGAACAAACCCTCCCCAGTGTCCATAACTGATCCATCCTATCCCTACCCTCCCAACCCCAGTAACCCTCAGGTTATTTCGTGAGATTATGAGTCTCCTATGGTTTGTCTCCTTCCCAATCCCATCTTGTTTCATTATTTTTCCCTCCCTACCCCCCACAACCCCCCGCTCTGCCCCTCAAGTTCCTCATATCAGAGAGATATTATGATAATTGTCTTTCTCTCATTGACTTATTTCACTTAGCATAATACCCTCTAGATCCATCCACATCATTGCAAAAGGCAAGATTTCGTTTCCTTTGATGGCTGCATAGTATTCCATTATATATATATATATATATGCATGTGTGTGTATACATATATATACCTCTTCTTCTTTATCCATTCGTCTATTGATGGACATCCAGGTTCTTTCCATAGCTTGGCTATTGTGGACATTGCTGCTATAAACATTCGGATGCATGTGCCCCTGAGGATCACTACCTTTGTATCTTTAGGGTAAATATCCAGGAATGCTTTAGCTAGATCGTAGGGTAGCTCTATTTTCAACTTTTTGAGGAACGTCCATACTGTTTCCCAGACTAGCNCCAGAGTGGCTGCACCAGTTTGCATTCCCACCAACAGTGTAGGAGGGTTCCCCTTTCTCCGCAACCTCGCCAACATCTGTCATTTCCTGACTTGTTGATTTTAGCCATTCTGACTGGTGTGAGGTAGTATCTCACTGTGGTTTTGATTTGTATTTCCCTGATGCCAAGTGATGTTGAGCACTTTCTCATGGGTCTGTTGGCCATTTGGATGTCTTCTTTGCAGAAATGTCTGTTCATGTCTTCTGCCCATTTCTGGACTGGGTTATTTGTTTTATGGGTGCTGAGTTTGAAAGTTCTTCATAGATTTTGGATACAAGACCTTTATCTGAGATGTCATTTGAAAATATCATCTCCCATTCTCTAACTTCTCTTTTANTCAGTTGTCTTTTGGTTTTGTTGACTCTTTCCTTTGCTGTGCAAAAGCTTTCAATCTTGATGAAGTCCCAATAGTTCATTTTTGCCCTTGCTTCCCTTGCCTTTGGTGATGTTCCTAGGAAGAAGTTGCTGCAGTTGAGGTCGAAGAGGCTGCTCCCTGTGTTCTCCTCAAGGATTTTGATGGATTCCTTTGAAACATTGAGGTCTTTCATCCATTTTGAGTCTATTTTTGTGTGTGGTGTAAGGAAATGATCCAGTTTCATTTTTCTGCATGTGGCTGTCCAGTTTTCCCAACACCATTTGTTGAAGAGACTGTCTTTTCCCATTGGACATTCATTCCTGTTTTTTTGAAGATTATTTGACCATAGAGTTGAGGGTCCATTTTTGGGCTCTCTATTCTGTTCCACTGATCTATGTGTACGTTTTTGTGCCAGTACCATACTGTCTTGATGATGACAGCTTTGTAATAGAGCTTGAAGTCTGGAATTGTGATGCCGCCAACTTTGGTTTTCTTTTTCAACATTCCTTTGGCTATTTGGGATCTTTTCTGGTTCCATATAAATTTTAGTATTATTTGTTCCATTTCTTTGAAATACGTTGCTGGTATATTGATGGGGATTGCAATTAATGTGTAGATTGCTCTAGGTAGTGTAGACATTTTCACAATATTTGTTCTTCCAACCAATAAGCATGGAATGTTTTTCCACTTTTTGTGTCTTCGTCAATTTCTTTCATGAGTACTTTATAGTTTTCTGAGTACAGATTCTGTGCTTTTTTGGTTAGGTTTATTCCTAGGTATCTTATGGTTTTGGGTGCAATTGTAAATGGAATCGACTCCTTAATTTCTCTTTCTTCTCTTTTGTTGTTGGTATATAGAAATGAACTTATTTCTGTGCATTGATTTTATATCCTGACACTTTACTGAATTCCTGTATGAGCTCTAGCAGTTTTGGAATGGAGTCCTTTGTGCTTTCCAAATAAAGTATCATATCATCTGCAAAGAGTGAGAGTTTGACTTCTTCCTTGCTGATTTGGATGCCTTTTATTTCTTTTTGTTCTCTGATTGCTGAGGCTAGGACTTCTAGTACTGTGTTTAATAGCAGTGGTGATAGTGGACAGCCCTGCTGTGTTCCTGATCTTAGGGGGAAAGCTCTCAGCTTTTCTCCACTGAGAATGATAATCGCTGTGGAGTTTTTGTAGGCTGCTTTTATAGATCATATTGAGGTATGTAACCTCTATCCCTGCACTTTGAAGAGTTTTGATCAAGAAAGGATGCGGTACTTTGTCAAATACTTTTTCAGCATCTATTGAGAGGATCATATGGTTCTTGTTCTTTCTTTTATTAATGTTTTGTATCACATTGATTGATTTGCGAATGTTAAACCAACCTTGCAGCCCAGGAATAAATCTCACTTGGTCGTGGTGAAAAATCCTTTTAATGTGCTGTTGGATCCTATTGGCTAGTATTTTGTTGAGGATTTTTGCATCCATGTTCCTCAAGGATATTGGTCTGTAATTCTCCTTTTTGATAGGGTCTTTGCCTGGTTTTGGGATCAAGGTAATGCTGGCCTCATTAAAGGAGTTTGGAAATTTTCCTTCCATTTCTATTTTTGGGAACAGTTTCAGGAAAATAGGTATTAATTCTTCTTTGAATGTTTGGTAGAATTCCCCTGGGAAGCCGTCTGGCCCTGGGCTCTTGTTTTTTGGGAGATTTTTGATGACTGCTTCAATCTCCTTACTGGTTATAGGTCTATTCAGGTCTTCAGTATCTTCCTGGTTCAGTTTTGGTAGTTTAAATTTCTCTAGGAATGCATCCATTTATTCCAGATTGTCAAACTTGCTGGTATAGAGTTGCTCATAATATGTTCTTATATTTGTATTTCATTGGTGTTGGTTGTGATCTCTCCTCTTTCATTCATGATGTTATTAACTTGAGTCCTTTCTCTTTTCTTTTGGATAAGTCTAGCCAGGGGTTTATCAATCTTATTAATTCTTTCAAAGAACCAGCTCCTAGTTTCTTTGATTTGTTCCACTGTTCTTTTGGTTTCTATTTCATTGATTTCTGTTCTGATCTTTATTATTTCTCTTCTCCTGTTGGGTGTAGGCTTTCTTTGCTGTTCTTTCTCCAGCTCCTTTAGGTGTAGGGTTAGGTTGTGTACTTGAGACCTTTCTTGTTTCTTGAGAAAGGCTTGTATTGCTCTATGCTTTCCTCTCAGGACTGCTTTTGCTGTGTCCCAAAGATTTTGAACAGTTTTTGTGTTTTTATTTTCATTTGTTCCCATGAATTTTTTAAATTCTTCTTTAATTTGCTGTTTGACCCATTCATTCCTTAGTAGGATGTTCTTAGCCTCCATGTATTTGATTTCGTTCCATCATTTCTCATGTGTTTGAGTTCTAATTTCAGAGCATTATGGTCTGAAAATATGCAAGGAATGACCCCAATCTTTTGGTACCGGTTGAGACCTGATTTGCAACTCAGGATGTAATCTATTCTGGAGAATGTTCCATGTGCACTAGAGAAGGATATGTATTCTGTTGTTTTGGGATGGAATGTTTTGAATATATCTGTGATGTCCAACTGGTCCAGTGTGTCATTTGAAGCCTTTATTTCCTTGTTGATCTTTTGCTTAGATAATCTGTCCATTTCAGTAAGGGGGAGTGTTACAGTCTCTACTATTACTGTATTATTATTGATGTGTTTCTTTGATTTTGTTATTAATTGATTTATATAATTGGCTGCTCCCATGTTAGGGGCATAGATATGTAAAATTGTTGGATCTTCTTGTTCGACAGGCCCTCCAAATATGATATATTGTCCTTCCTCATCTCTTTTTATAGTCTTTGGCTTAAAATCTAATTTATCTGTAATAAGGATTGCCACCCCAGCTTTCTTTTAATGTCCATTGGCGTGATGAATTATTTTCCACCCCCTCACTTTAAATCTTGAGGTGTCTTTGTGTGTAAAATGAGTTTCTTGTAGACAGCATATCAGTGGGTCTTTTTGTTTGTTTGGGGGTTTTTTATCCATTCTGATACCTTGTGTCTTTCAGGATTTTCTCTTTGTCACTAAGACTTGTAAGTTTTACTATTATCTGGTGGGGTGTGGACCAAATCAGAAGAGACCCGAAACTAGGGGAAGAAGGAAGAGGGGAAAAATGAAGAAAAAAAATCTATATCTCTATCTATATCTATTTCTATATCTATATCTCTAGCTGTGTTTCTATTCTATATCTATTTCTATATCTGGATCTATTTCTGTATCTATATCTATATCATCTATTAGACTGGTGAATTGAGCAGAGCCACACACTTGGTTTTGGGTTTATTTTGGTCTGTTAGGAGAAACTCTCTCCCAAAATTTTTAAGAAAGAAAAATTTATATGTATATACAAATAAGGATAAACACAATAAAGGGATAGATCATAATTTTAAAGCTTAAAATTAAAAAAGATTCTAAGAAAGGAATTGATAAGAAATTGGTTGGAAAAAAGGAAGAAAAAAAGAAGAGGAAACGATGTGATCAGACTGAAGAGTAGAACCAAACCATGCGCTAGATGTAGGGTGTATTTTGATCTGTTAGAAGAGATTGCATCCCAAAATTTTAAAGAAAAAAATCCTATATGTATAGAAAAATAAGATTAAATACAATGAAGGGATAAAATATGACCATAACAATGAAAATTAAAAAAACATTTTTTTAAAAAAAGGTATTGATAAGATACAACAGTTTAAAAATTTTAAAATAGGAAAGAGGAAAAATTAAACAGAAAAGAGTAAGAAAAAATAAAATTCAAAGAATTTAGCTTTGGAAGACTAAAGGATTATGGGGAAAAAGTCATGAATTCTATGTGTTGCTTTCCCCTAGCTCTGTAGTTCCACAATTCTCAGTGACCAGTGAACTTGGTCTTGACTGGATGTGCTTGCTAATCTTCTGGCAGAGGGGCCTGTTGCTGTGATTCTCAAGTGTCTTTGCCCAAGGTGGAATTGAACTGCCCTTGCCAGGGGCCAGGCTAAGTAATCAGCTCGGGTTCGCTCTTGGGAGATTTTGTTCCCTGAACACTTTCCCTACAACTGTGGAGAATTGGGAATGAAAATGGCAGCCTCCCAATCTCTCACCCAGAGGATGGGAGAGCTCGGGACTCCACTCCTCAGTACATCCTCAGAGAAAAGCTGTCATTCCTTCCTGTCTCCCTGGTCTCTGGCCACACTCCAAGCTCACCCAGCCTGTGACTGAGCATTTCTATCTCTAGTGCATGGCCCCGTTTGGAATCATCAAACCCAGCTGATTCCTGCAGCATGCTCCTGTGCTGCTCCTCCTGGAGGAGGAAGGAGGGGTCTTCAGATCTGTCACTTATAGAGTCCCTGCTCAAAGAGCAATGGCCCAACTGTGCCTTGGATAACGGTTTAAGATAACACTGAGCTGAGAGACCCCTTCTCGGTTTGGCTCCTTCTCTGCAGCTGGCTTCCCCTCTCCGATACCTGGGAGCTCTGTCACTCTCAGCCAATCCTGGTCTTTTTGCATCCCTGTGGTGTCTTCGTGAGAGCTTCTTACACCCCCACCCCCCCGACCCAGCTTAGCCTCTGGAGCCACATCCCTCAGTGGAGCAGACTTCTAAAAGTTCCGATTTTGTGCTCCATTGCTCTCTCACTTGCCTTGAGCTGGCCCCCTCTCCCCGGGGTCTATCTTCACGTCACTTCAGATTCACTTCTCCGCACATCCTACCTTCCAGAAAGTGGTCGATTTTCTGTTCCTAGAATTGCTGCTCTTCTTCTCTTTGATCTCCTGTTGAATTTGTAGGTGTTCAGAATGGTTTGATAACTATCTGGGTGAATTTCTGGGACCTGATAATAATCGGTCCCTACTCCACCATCTTGCTATCCATCCCAACATTTCTAATATTTTCTCTGACCTGTGGCTTAAATTTTTACTCCAGATTTCTCTTGACCTTGACCACTGTACATCTAGCGCATGGTTTGGTTCTAGTCTTCAGTCTGATTATAGTCTTCAGTCTGATCACATTGTTTCCTCTTCTTTGATTCTTCCTTTTTTTCAACCAACTTCTTATCAATTCCTTTCTTAGACCATATTTTAATTACTGGCTGTCTTTCTAACTGTATTTACTGCCTACACCTCAAGTTTAACATATTCATGAACAAATTTCATATGTTGGCAAATAAACCCATTCTCTTTTTTTAAGGTATTGCTCATTTCAGCTAATGATAGTATTAAACCAGTCACAAAATAAAAACCTGAGTATTCCTTGACCCTTATATATCAAATTTTGTCATTTCTACCCTAAAGTATTTTGCTAATACATCACTTCTATTCTGTATCAGTGCAGATATTTTGATTCAGACACTCATAACATCATGGCTGTGCTACTAGTCTTTTTGCCTTCTTTTTCTAAATGGATCCCATGACATAGAAGGCAAAAGTATATACATAGTACTCTTCGAAAATTGTTTTATTTATTTCCCGTCATCTGAAGGTAAAATACAAACTCACTGATATTCAGGGACATTTCTTCAGTTATCTACCACTTTCATCCACAAACCCATATTGTAATCAGACACAGAAATGATTATGTTCTGTCAAAGATACATACTTTTTTGTACAACTTTACTCTTATTTTTCTCTCCCTTCTGCTTTGACCATTCTTATTATGTCAACTTTTACACATCCTTCAGTGAAATTATTTTCAGTTGCATGAAGAATTTATCTGATTAAAAGGATAAGATCATTTTTACTTCTTTTTTTTAAAACTTCTAAACTACCACATAACTTCCCCTTTTGCAGAACCTACCGTATAAAATGGTAACTATCACTGGAAAATAGTAAATCCATAATTTTAAAAACATTATACCACGAAAGGATTTATATCAATAAGTAAAACCAAATGTCCAAGTTTAAAGTACATAATTACAATCTTTCTGAAAGTAGTTGGGCTCTATTCCATATAATAGTTAATTGTGCTATTACATAGAATGGCTAATAATGAGCTAATCCCTCATATTATTTAAAATCAATAAAAGTGAAAAAAATTGACATTAATCTACATCATTAAAAATATAAATTTAATTATTCTGAGAAAGAAATAATTAAAAGAGTCTAAAGTCCCTGGGGCAAATAATAATTTAAAAAAATAAAAGAATCTGAAGAAAACCAATTTCCTTTATTTCCATGATCATATTTGAAATAATTACACATAATACAAATCAAGTTTTCAAAATTAATATATAAAAATATTATCGTATTAAAATCTACTAAATTATATTCAATTTCTCTATTAAAAGTTAATATAGGGGCACCTGGGTGGCTCAGTGGGTTAAAGCCTCTGCCTTCAGCTCAGGTCATGATCTCATGGTCCTGGGATCGAGCCCCACATCAGGCTCCCTGCTCAGTGGGAGCCTGCTTCCCCCTCTCTCTCTGCCTGCTTCTCTGCCAACTAGTGATCTCTCTCTCTCTGTCAAATAAATAAAATCTTTAAAAAAAATTAATATGAAGGTTGACTGGGTGGTTGATTGGTTGGTTAAGCGTCTGTTGGTTAAGCATCTGCCTTTGGGTCAGGTCATGATCCCAGGGTCCTGGGATCAAGCCCCACATTGGGTTCCCTGCTCAGCAGAAAGTCTACTTCTACCTCTCCCTCTGCATCCCACTCTGACTACTTGTGCTCTCTCTGTCAAATAAACAAATAAAATCTTTAAAAGTAAATAAAAACAAATATGAAAATGATCACCTAGCATTCAGAATTTAATAAATACTTAGAGAAATTAAATAACACAGACATTTTTTCTTTCTTTTTTCTCTTTTTTTTTCCCAAGTCTCTTATTTATTTATTTATTTATTTATTTATTTATTTATTTATTTTTCTTTTTTCCCCCAAGTCTCTTATTTATTTATTTATTTATTTATTTATTTATTTATTTATTTATTTATTTATTATTTGCCCCAGGGGTACAGGTCTGTGAATCATCAGGCTTACAACTTTCACAGCATTCACCAAAGCACAAATCCTCCCTAATGTCCATTACCCATCCATCCTATCCCTACCCTGCCACCACCCAGTAACCCTCAGTTTGTTTTCTGAGCTTAGGAGTCTCTTATGGTTTTTCTCCTTCCCCATCCAATCTTGTTTCATTATTTTTCCCTCCCTACCCCCCACGACCCCCCGCCCTGACCTTGATGTTCCTCATATCAGAGAGATCATATGATAATTGTCTTTCTCTGATTGACTTATTTCCCTCACCATAATACCCTCTATTTCCATCCACATCATTGCAAATGGCAAGATTTCATTTCTATTGATAGCTGCATAGTATTCCATTCTATATATATATACCACATATTCTTTATCCATTCATCTGTTGATGGACATCTAGGTTCTTTCCATAGCTTGGTTATTGTGGACATTGCTGCTATAAACATTCGGGTGCATGTGCCCCTAAGGATCACTACATTTGTATCTTTAGGGTAAATACCCAGCAGTACGACTGCTGGGTCGTAGGGTATCTCTATTTTCAACTTTTTGAGGAATCTCCATACTGTTTTCCAGAGTGGCTGCACCAGTTTGCATTCCCACCAACAGTGTAGGAGGGTTCCACTTTCTCTGCATCCTCGCCAACATCTGTCACTCCCTGACTTGTTGATTTTAGCCATTCTGACTGGTGCGAGATAGTATCTCACTGTGGTTTTGATTCATATTTCTCTGATGCTGAGTGATGTTGCGCATTTTGTCATGTGTCTGTTGGCCATTTGGATGTCTTCTTTGCAGAAATGTCTGTTCATGTCTTCTGCCCATTTCTGGACTGGGTTATTTGTTCTATGGGTGTTGAGTCTGAGAAGCTCTTTATAGATGTTGGATACTAGCCCTTTATCTGAGATGTCATTTGCAAATATCTTCTCCCATTCTGTCAGTTGTCTTTTGGTTTTGTTGACTGCTTCCTTTGCTGTGCAAAAGCTTTTCATCTTGATGAAGTCCCAATAGTTCATTTTTGCCCTTGCTTCCCTTGCCTTTGGTGATGTTCCTAGGAAGAAGTTGCTGCGGTTGAGGTCGAAGAGGTTGCTGCCTGTGTTCTCCTCAAGGATTTAGATGGATTCCTTTGAAACATTGAGGTCTTTTATCCATTTGGAGTCTATTTTTGTGTGTGGTGTAAGGAAATGATCCAGTTTCATTTTTCTGCATGTGGCTGTCCAGTTTTCCCAAAACCATGTGTTGAAGAAACTGTCTTTTTCCCACTGGACATTCTTTCCTGCTTTGTCGAAGATTAGTTGACCATAGAGTTGAGGGTCCATTTTTGGGCTCTCTATTCTGTTCCACTGATCTATGTGTCTGTTTTTGTGCCAGGACCATACTGTCTTGATGATGACAGCTTTGTAATAGAGCTTGAAGTCTGGAATTGTGATGCTGCCAACTTTGGTTTTGGTGTGTTTTTTTTCAACATTTCTTTGGCTATTTGGGGTCTTTTCTGGTTCCATATAAATTTTAGTATTATTTGTTCCATTTCTTTGAAATAAATTGCTGGTATTTTGATGGGGATTGCATTAAATGTGTAGAATGCTCTAGGTAGCATAGACATTTTCACAATATTTGTTCTTCCAATCCATGAGCATGGAATATTTTTCCACTTCTTCGTGTCTTCCTCAATTTCTTTCATGAGTACTTTATAGTTTTCTGAGTACAGATTCTGTGCTTTTTTTGGTTATGTTGATTCCTAGGTATTTTATGGTTTTGGGTGCAATTGTAAATGGGATTGACTCTTTAATTTCTCTTTCTTCTGTTTTGTTATTGGTATATAGAAATGCAACTGATTTCTGTGCATTGATTTTATATCCTGACACTTGACTGAATTCCTGTATGAGTTCTCTCTAGATCCTTCTTTGGCTTTGTCTTCTTGATATACATGTGGCTCATTGTTTCTATGGAGCACAGTACAACACAAAAATTACTTTAGCCCCTCTCCTGGCTTTCTTTATAAAAGTTGTAAATCTCAGAAATGAACAAATGTATCAATAGGTTCTTACTACTTACATCTTTTATTAAATGTTTCAAATCACTTTTTTTAACTTTCAAAAACCATAGTGGAAGATATTTTGGTTTTATGTTTGTTATGTCTTTTATAAAGAAGAAGAAAAGTAGCTAGTGAGTTGGATGCTAGAACCAATTTCCTGAAGGACTAAACCACCTTGATTGAAATCTATGTCTGTCTGGGTGTCATGGTAAACCCTTTAACAGATCTAGCACCTTCACTTTGGTCTAGAGCATGGTTTCCTCCACCTGCCTCTTTAATTTCTGTTTTAGCAGATGTGAGTGGTTTGTGTTAAATTAAAAAGAAGAATGGGTCACAAAACCCCCTCATATTTGACTGTGAATCTTCCATTTGAATCACCCTTACATTATTAACTTAACTATTGACCAAAAGTTTTAGGGAGAGAATATCTCCATTTTCTTTGCTTGTGAGGATCCCCTAATAATAACAAAGAAACGGATTAAACAATATTTTTAAATTGCTTTATATCCTATAAGAATTTCAGAAACAACTCATCTCAGGGATTTTAAGCTTCCATTCAAGTGTCCTCTCTGATTTGGTCTTTATGCTTTGTATTCAAATGATAGATCTCTATTGGTATTCCAATGGTGTATATATATATATATATATATATATATATATATATATATATATATATATACATGTGTGTGTGAATGTATATATGCACAAATAATATAAGCTTTCATTGTTTTTAAAATATTCATCTTACCCAATTTGACAATGACTTCATTGCATTTCTTTGAAGATAAATATTACACCCATATAAATAAATTTATACCCAGTGAGAATTATAGTTTTTCAAGTAAATGGAATTAAAATTGGACTTAGACTTTCATTTTTCTAAAATGTTGAATTAAAATTTTCTGATCCTTTCAAAACATTAATCATAAAATATTCTAGTACCATTTGTAAGAAAAATAATACAAAGATTAAAAATGAAGTGTTTTTATGAGTAAAAACTTTTATTTTACTTTGATACTACTTGAACTAAAAATACTATTTCTTCCATGAGGCATTTTAGAACGCTTTATATGTTCAAGATTTCAAATGAAAAAGAATAACTTCTAAATAAAAGATTAGATTAAAGCAGTCTATTTTATACAAGATTTGTATGAATATAAGTATAAAATGAATAAAACTCCAAGCCAAAATTTATAAAATATTAGACATGAAATGTCTAAATTTCAAGAATGTAAGTGATGAATCACTGAATTCTACTGTGCGTTAACTAGGCCATGTAACTAGGTCATGTTAACTAACTAAAATAAAAAAAAATTTTGCTAGGGATCAAAATCTACAGTTTAGGAAGAATGGAAATGATACCTATTTAAAGTAAATATTTCTTTTGTATTTATTGTTTTTTTCATTTATTTTTCAGTACATAGTTTTGAAATGATCATATTCATTCAAAGTGTTTAGCACAGTACCTGGCAGACAGATAAGTTTAGCTATTATTTATGTTCTCTCACCAATGTTCAATTATAACCTCAACTTCAGAAATAATTCCCTAACTTCAGCTAATTTTAGTGAAATTATGTTGACTTAGTTTCCTAAACAAAATACACAACTGAAGCCTTACAAAATGAGGATTATAATCACTCACAAGGGGCAATAATCCCGCTTGGTATTGGGTGAAAACTTTCAACCTGCAAATTTGTGAATTATCAAAATGAATTATTAGAGGAGGATGTTTATGTATAGTGAAAATATTTTAATTTAAGAATGAAAAACTGAATAAAGACATAAAAGGTGTTGTCAGACATAAAAGGTTGAGAAGAGATAGTAGTACTTAATTTGTAATCTTGTATAATGTGATATTGCATATTTCATTCTATCTTGGCATTGATTTTAAAAGCTATATTTTCTTGTATAAATTCAACCCAAAGTGGTAAATAGTTCAATAATGTCTTCATTAAAATTAGTCAATGAAAAAACAAAGTGAGAAAAAATTAAGTACATTTGAGAAAAATAGAAAAATAAGGCATCTTAAAGAAAATATGAAGAAATAAAGACTGCATCTGCAGTTAAAAATGACTTTTAGGTTGTTAAAATATCTTATAAATAAGAGACACTCAGCGTATTCAGAATAGATTAAATTAGAATAATAAACAGCTGTGATTATGGATGTATAAACTAGAAAAATGTTAATCAAAAATAGAAGAGAGAAGAAAGATTTAATTGAGATAAGCCACAACTTACAATTTTTTTAAAATTGGATTTTTTTGTTAAATTTCTTTAAATATAAAAAAATTTTGTAAAAAGATCAATATAAATATTCCTGGATTTTAATAGATTTTGTAAGAAATGGAGATTATTCAACTTTAGATGGTTTATACACTCATGGTATTTTAAAGTAGACTCTAAATCTGGACCTTCCAAATTAAAAATATAGTTACATTTTTTTTCATGAAGTGGTCAGTGATTCATTATTTGGGTGTAACAACCAGTGCTCATTACAACATGTGCCCTCCTTAATACCCATCACTGAGCTACCCCATTCCCTCACTATTCTCCCATCTGAAACCCTCAGATTCTTTCCCAGAGGCCATAATCTCTCTTGGTTCATCCTGCTTCTGATTTCCCCTCCTTCAGTTTTCCCTTTCTTCCTCTAATGTCCTCTGTGCTACTGCTTATGTTCTACATATGAGTGATACTATATGATAATTGTCTTTCTCTGCTTGACTTATTCACTTAGCATAATCTCCTCTAGTTCCATCCATGTTGAGGCAAATGGTAGGTATTCATTCTTTCCACTGTATCTATGAACCACATTTTCTTTATCCATTCATCTTTTGAAGGGTATCTCGGCTCCTTCCACAGTTTGGCTATTGTGGACATGGCTGCTATGAACATTAGGGTGCATGTGCCCTTCTTTTTCACTACAACTCTATTTTTGGGGTAAATACCCAGGACTGCAATTGCTTGGTCATAGGGTAGCTCAATATTTTTAATTTTTGAGGAATGTCCATACTGTTTTCCAAAGTGGCTGTCCCAACTTGCATTCCTACCAATGCAAAAGGGTTGTAAGAGGTTTCCCCAATATCCCCATCCTTGCCAAAATTTTTTATTTGCTGCCTTGTTAGTTTTTGCCATTCTAACTGGTGTAAGGTGGTAGATCGCTTTGGTTTTGATTTGGATTTCCCTGATGGCTAATGATGTTGAACATTTTTTCATATATCTGTTAGCCATTTGTATGCCTTCTTTGAAGAAGTGTCTGTGCATGTCTTGTGCCCATTTCTTGAATAGGTTACTTGTTTTTTGGGTGTTGACTTTGTGAAGTTCTTGATAGATATTGGATACCAGTCCTTTACCTGATATGTCACTTAAAAATATCTTCTCCAGTGCTGTGGGTTTGGCTTTTTAGTTTTGCTGATTGTTTCTTTTGCTGTGCAGAAGCTTTTTATCTTGATGAAGCCCCAAAAGTTCTGATGTTCTGATGTTCCTCCCTCTGTATGATTTCTGCAAGAAGTGTCTTCCCCCAGCTACTCTCAGGACTGTTTCCTCGGTTCTATGATTTGCAAGTTTTACTCTTATATGCCATACATTCGTCTGTTCTCAGTGATCTTGGGTGCAGGGAGGGTCTTCTTCTCTTGGACATGAATGCTTGTTTCCTTTCCCAGATTAAGAAAGTTCTTAGCTATGATTTGCTCAAATGTACTTTCTAGTCTTCTCTCTCTCTGCAACCCCTCAGGGATCCCTAATAATTCTGACTTTAGAACATTTCATGTTGTCATTAATCTCTCTGATCTCACTGGCTTTTAGCTGTTTATCCCAGGCCTCCTCGACTTCCTACTTTTCCATCATCTTATCTTGTAGCTCACTAATTCATTCTTCTGCCTCGTTTATTCTGGCTTTCAGGGTATCCAGTTTAGACTGCATCTCATTCATAGCATTTTTAAGTTTGGGCTGATTAGATCTCATTTCTGCCCTTAGAGATTCTATATTGTCATTAATATTTTTCTCAAGCCCAGGTACAACCTTGATAATTGTTACTCCGAAGTCTATTTCTGACACCTTGCTTACATCCATATCCATTGGTTCTGCATCAAAGGCCACAGTCTCTGGTTCTTTTCTTTGTTGGGGGTTCTTCCTCTTAGTCATTCTGTTGAGAGGTGGTTTAGGGAATGTACAGAGTCCAAAGTATTAACAATGACCCAAGCAAGATGCACCTCTTTTATGGGGACCCTAGTGTTGTTGTCCTCTTGTTCTTCGAGGGTGTCTTCTGGAGGAGTGGCCTGCTGCACTGTTAGGCAACCCTGCTTGGGCAGAATTGCCCTGCCCCCTGTCAGGGAATGGGCTCAGTGGAAACCGGTTTTTTGAGCTTTTGTTCTCTCATAGTTTTCTATGTCTCTTCCATCTCTCCTGAGGGTCAAAGCAGAAAGGACCACACCCAAGCCTCTGACCCAGAGCAGAATAATCATAGTCTGCTCTTCACTGAGCCCTCTAGGACACTCAGTCTCCGTTTCTGAATGTGCTGCTAAAAACCACAACTTCTTGCAGTAGTGTACCCCACAGCAACTCTCCCAGAGGTCGAACCCAGGGCCAGGGTGTTTCTCTGTCCTTCGGGTTTCTAAAACCATAGGCTGTCCCTAGTTTACCTGCATGAACCTACAGCTCATGGATCCTCTCTGGGGGCTGTTCTAAAGCCCTTTCACTGTCACTACCACTCTGCAAGTCTGTGCCCAGTCCCCATTATGGGATGCTTTTGTGCTCCAATGTTATATCACCTTCCCAGTGCTACCTCTCCCTCTACCTCTTATGGTGGCTACCTCTCCCTTCTGTTTATCTTCTGACATCTGCCCACAGAATCATAACCCCACCCTTCATACCTCATGACCACTGGAGATTTTCTGCTTGTAGAGATACAGATATACATTCTTATATCTCAGGCTGATTTTGTGGGTGTTCAGAATGGTTTGGTAAATACCCAGGTAAATTCATGGGACCAGTAGACATAGGGTCCCCTACTCTTCTGCCATCTTGCCTCTTCCCTCCAATATGCTTCCATTTAAAAGCCAAGAAAATATTATTATACTTCTTTTTTTTAATCTGTCCTCCAATGCAGAAATTATTATAAGGAAATACAACTAGGATTTAATTACTAGATAATAAGTAGATAATCTACCATTCGGAAATGTGTAAAAATTGTTCAAAACACTATAGGATTAAGAATGATAATGAGACATACACATACTCATCACCACTGCCACCCTATACAGATATTTAGATAAATGATAGATGATAGATGGATAGATAGATAGATAGTTACAGATAGGTAGATAATAGATAATAGATAGATAGATACATAGAGATGTAGATATAAAGATATAGATACGCATACTGCCTTAATACCGTACTAGGTAGAAATTTCAAAGATTTCAATATTTTTTAAAAATATAATCAATTAGTTAATCACATTCCTGGAAGAGAATAAAAGATCAGAAAATATCGAAAGGGAAAATTAATAAAGAAAAAAAATTATGATTTAGGAAAAGGAAAAATATTAATAAGTGTTAAGATGCACATTTTTTTATCTTAAATAATCTCATGCTAGAAACAAAGGAATGAAAGAACATAAAAGAAAAACAATGAAGGAGATGATATGAATCCTCTTCCTGTGATAATAATATTAAGGAACTGTTTTATAAACAATAAAAATGAATGTCATCCATGTGTTTGGGTGTGGATTCATTTTTATTTATCCTGCTTAGCAACTGTTTTGTGTTTTTGAAATTTTGAGGCATAAAGTATAAAATTAGTGAAGGAATTGGCAATTTTTTTTTTGCTTAAGTATTCTCTATGGTTAGAATATGGTAACTTGTCTTTATGATTTTTTAATCCCCTTTATCTGAATAAATACCTTATTGTTATCAGTGGGTTGCTTAAGCCTTTGTGTTTATTCTTGTTTTTATACTTCTTTTTCTCATATAATTTTTGTTCTTAGAACTTTTACTTTTTTATAACCATCTTTACATCATTCTTTTTTGCTTGGAATTACTGCAAAACTTCCTGTTATTTTTCATGGATTTTACTCTTCTTAAAAAATCTTATTAAGATCCTAAATATACTTTAAAGTCAAATATAGATTACAATAATAGTTTTGATATTTCTATGGCAAATTCAACTCCAAAATTCTTGTATATATAATCATTTTATTATCCCTCATAGTTTTCCACATTTTTATAATTTTTTGCACATTCATCTTGAGTGGGAGGTATCATACACATTCTTAATTATGATATGTTTCAAACAGAGCTCTACTATCCACACTGTGCATTATGTACAAAATCTGCAGCTCCTTTTGGCTGCTTTTTATGAATCATTTAACCAGGAACCCTTGTCAGAAACAATGTGACATTGACCCTTCCAACTACTTTATGTCCCAGCAATGTATTGTCCAATTTTGTTGATTTTTAGCTTTTTGCTATTTGTGTTCTTCCCATCTTTACATAGCTCAATTATAACTGGCCTTCCATAAGCAACTTTAAATTTCAGTTCACACTAGTTGTGAATAGTACAGCTATTAAAATTACTGATGTATTCTCAGAACATTAATTTATTTCCAAACCAAGAGTTTCATACATTTTATTTTTAAAAAGGGGGGGAGTCTCCAAAGTTAAAATGAAATGACAGTATTTGCTAGGATGCATAACATGTATTTTTCCCAAGGCAATTTCCATTTGAATTCTCTCCTACACAGAGCTCTCCAACCACACATCATGAATGAAAAAGTTAGTTCTTTTTTTTTATCTTATCTGTTTATACAATTTGCATTAACGTTTAGGTCCCTTGAGGAGCATACACCAAGATGGAATAAAAAGTGCAAGATATTTATTGAAAGAAGGAACAAGAGAAGGTGGGAAAGTCTTTAGACAATGATGTGGTCCTTACACCTGCATCAGGAAAGAGGGAAGGGAAGTGGATTGGAGTAGGAAGAGACATGGACTGCAGCACAATTCCAAGGATGTTTTGTCCAGGCCAGTGGGGATTCCTCAGGGCAAAGTCAGCTATTGGAGAAATCTTTTATTTCATCAGAATGGTTCTTAAATAGAATTACTTTTTTGCTCTATGACCTGTAGGAACATGATAACCGAATGTGTAGTCATGTTCACAGAGGAAAAGAAGCCATGGCTGTTATTCAGTTATACTCTCTGTAGCAATATTTTTGAGTTGCAAATATTCATGGTCAGTCCAATCTCCCCTTGCTTCAAGTACCACATAAGTATAGCTTTGAAAATAGGTTCTCTATACTAGCTTCTCCATAATTTCCATAGGTCTCTTCATGATAGGAGTCTTAGTAAAGGAAGGCTAATGAGACAAATTCCAGCCCCTACTAGAGCAGTTAATTTCAAGGTTGCTTCTGAGTGTCCAACTTTTTGTGTGTGTGTACATGTGCGTGTGTGTCCATTTTTCCTCTTCTCAGGAAAGGTAGCATAATTTCCTCCTGCTGATCACAGACAGTTATGCCTGTTTCAGTGGTGACGCCTCTTCTCGATTTTTTTTTCTGAATACAAAGAATCCAAAATGCCTAAGAGAGCCTTATTTGAGACCAGGGCCAGTAAATCCTACAGAAGCCAGAGTTGCAGGGACTAAAAATACAAAATGCCTTAAAGGATCATTGGGAGTAACATTAAGTGAGAATATTCCTCCTTTCTCCTTTTGTTTCCTGGACCCATATATTCTTCCTATTGAGAAAACACTATCATATAGAGATCTATGAAAGAATGCAGATACTGTTTCCTGGAGGAAACTACCCATTTGCATTTAAAACATTTCCTTCAAGGTAATGCTTAGGTTGTGTCTTCAGAATGCTTTAGCAGCACCCTGAGTCCAGGTGCTTCTCCTAGTGTGGTATGTAATATTAAGAGTAGAGTCTATGGTAACAGGCCCATTTCCACATATCCTTCACTGTGCACCCTGGTCGGATACTATACTGTGCGGGATTTCATACCTATGGATAAGACATTCTGTAAGTCTCAAACAACCAAATAAGAAAGTGACCAAGAGATTTGAATAGACATCTACAGTAGAAGACACATGAATGACTAATCAACATTAAATATGCTAACATCATAAGTTATCAGATGATGGAACTTAGAATCAAAATACAACAGTACTACACCAAAACCATAATGGATACAAAAAAGGAGGAAGAATAACTGTATTTGACAAGGAGGTTAAGAACATCCCACTAAAGAATGAATGGGTCAGCCAGGAAATTAAAGAAGAATTAAAAAATTCATGGAAACAAATTAAAATGAAAAACAAAACTGTTCAAAATCTTTGGGACACAGCAAAAGCAGTCCTAAGAGGAAAGTATACAGCAATACAAGCCTTTCTCAAGAAACAAGAAAAGTCTCAAGTACACAACCTAACCCTACACCTAAAGGAGCTGGAGAAAGAACAGCAAAGAAGCCTACACCCAGCAGGAGAAGAGAAATCATAAAGATCAGAGCAGAAATCAATGAAATAGAAACCAAAAGAACAGTAGAACAAATCAATGAAACTAGGAACTGGTTCTTTGAAAGAATTAATAAGATTGATAAACCCCTGGCCAGACTTATCCAAAAGCAAAGAGAAAGGACTCAAATTAATAAAATCATGAAAGAAAGAGGAGAGATAACAACCAACACCAATGCAATACAAACAATTATAAGAACATATTACAAGCAACTCTACACCAGGAAATCTGACAATCTGGAAGAAATGGATGCATTCCTAGAGAAATATAAACTACCAAAACTGAACCAAGAAGAAATTGAAAACCTGAATAGACCCATAACCAGTAAGGACATTGAAGCAGTCATCAAAAATCTCCCAAAAAACAAGAACCCAGGGCCTTCCCAGGGAAATTCTACCAAACATTCAAAGAAGAATTAATACCTAGTCTTCTGAAACTGTTCCAAAAAATAGAAATGGAAGGAAAACTTCCAAGCTCATTTTATGAGGCCAGCATTACCTTGATCCCAAAACCAGGCAAAGACCCTATCAAAAAGGAGAATTACAGACCAATATCCTTGAGGAAAATGGATGCAAAAATCCTCAACAAAATACTAGCCAATAGGATCCAACAGCACATTAAAAGGATTATTCACCACGACCAAGTGGGATTTATTCCTGGGCTGCAAGATTGGGTTAACATTCGCAAATCAATCTATGTGATACAAGACATTACAAAAAGAAAGAACAAGAACCATATGATCCTCTCAATAGATGCTGAAAAAGCATTTGACAAAGTACAGCACCCTTTCTTGATCAAAACTCTTCAGAGTGTAGGCATAGAGGGTACATACCTCAATATCATCAAAGCCATCTAAGAAAAACCCACAGCAAATATCATTCTCAATGGAGAAAAAGAGAGTTCTTCCCCTCAAGTCAGGAACATGGCAGGTCTGTCCACTATCACCATTGCTATTCAACATGGTACTAAAAGTCCTAGCCTCAGCAATCAGACAACAGAAACTAATAAAAGGCATCCAAATTGGCAAAGAAGAAGTCAAACTCTCACTCCTTGCA
>LNAC01000525.1:155369-176531 GCA_002007465.1 Ailurus styani | reverse complement strand
TCCCATTTACAATTGCACCCAAAACCATAAGATACCTAGGAATCAACCTAAACAAAGAGGCAAAGAATTTGTATTCAGAAAACTATAAAGTACTCATGAAAGAAATTGACGAAGACACAAAAAGTGAAAAAATATTCCATGCTCATGGATTGGAAGAACAAATATTGTGAAAATGTCTATGCTACCTAGAGCATTCTGCACATTTAATGCAATCCCCATCAATATGCCAGCAATTTATTTCAGAGAAATGGAACAAATAATCCTAAAATTTATATGGAACCAAAAGAGACCCGGAATAGCCAAAGGAATATTGAAAAAGAAAATCAAAGTTGGCGGCATCACAATTCCAGACTTCAAGCTCTATTACAAAGCTGTCATCATCAAGACAGTATGGTACTGGCACAAAAAAAGACACATAGATCAATGGAACAGAACAAAGAGCCCAGAAATGGACCCTCAAATCTATGGTCAACTAATCTTTGACAAATCAGGAAAGAATGTCCAATGGGAAAAAGACAGTCTCTTCAACAAATGGTTTTGGGAAAACTGGACAGCCACATGCAGAAAAATGAAAGTGTATTATTTCCTTGCACCACACACAAAAATAGACTCCAAATGGATGAAAGACCTCAATGTGAGAAGGGAATCCATCAAAATCCTTGAGGAGAACACAGGCAGCAACCTCTTCAACCTCAGCCCCAGGAACTTCTTCCTAGGAACATCACCAAAGGCAAGGGAAGCAAGGGCAAAAATGGATTATTGGGACTTCATCAAGATGAAAAGCCTTTGCACAGCAAAGGAAACAGTCAACAAAACCAAAAGACAGAATGGGAGAAGATATTTGCAAATGACATCTCAGATAAAGGTCTTGTATCCAAAATATATAAAGAGCTTCTCAAACTCAACACCCATAAAACAAATAACCCAGTAAAGAAATGGGCAGAAGACATGAACCGATATTTCTGCAAAAAAGACATCCAAATGGCCAACAGACCCATGAGAAAGTGCTCAACATCAGTCGGCATCAGGGAAATACAAATCAAAACCACAGTGAGATAACCACTTCACACCAGTCAAAATGGCTAGAGTCAACAAGTCAGGAAACGGCAGATGTTGGTGAGGATGTGGAGAAAGGGGAATCCTCCTACCCTGTTGGTGGGAATGCAAGCTGGTGCAGCTACTCTGGAAAACAGTCTGGAGGTTTCTCAAAAAGTTGAAAATAGAGCTACTCTAAGTCCCAGGTATGGCACTACTGGATATTTACCCTAAAGATACAAAGGTAGTGATCCTCAGAGGCACATGCATCCGAATGTTTATAGCAGCAATGTCCACAATAGCCAAACTATGAAAAGAACCTAGATGTCCATCAACAGATGAATGGATAAAGAAGATGTGGTATATATACACACAATGGAATACTATGCAGCCATAAAAAGAAATGAAATCTTGCCATTTGCAATGACGTGGATGGAACTAGAGGGTATTATGCTAAACAAAATAAGTCAATCAGAGAAAGACTATTATCATAAGATCTCTCTGATATGAGGAACTTGTGGGGCAGGGCAGGGGGTCGTGGGGGGCAGGGAGGGAAAAATAATAAAACAAGATGGGATCGGGAAGGCAAAAAATATAAGAGACTCTTAATCTCACAAGAGAAACTCAGAGTTACTGGGAGGTGGGAGGGTAGGAATAGGGTTGATGGGTTATGGACAGTGGGGAGGGTTTGTGCTATGGTGAGTGCTGTGAAAGGTATATGCCTGATGATTCACATACCTGTACCCCAGGGGCAAATAATAAAAAATAAAATAAAAATTAGCTAAACGTACACTTACTATTCTACCCAGATAGTCTATCCCTAGATACTTATGCAAGAGAAATGAAAACATGTCTACTAATGAATGTAACAGGTTTATTTGTTCTATCCAAGTATTGAAAAAAATATCCAAATATCTTTCAACAAGTTAAAGCATAAACATATTATGGTATTTCTGTATGGGAAGAACCCAACTCATAAGTCACTAAATTCTACCCCTGAAATTTAAAGAACAAAAAACAAAAGAAATATAACTATGTGTTAACTAGTTTGAATTAAAATAAAGCATTTCTAAAAGTTAAGAAACAGTGGTTTGTGCAACAGCATGGATGAATCTTCAAAACATTTTGCTGAGAGAATGACACAAAAGTGTACATATTGCGCAATTTTATTATGAAAATCTGTAAATTAAATTTAGAGTTGCAGGTTGTAGAACAGGGATTGCCTAGAACCAAAAGTCAGGGTAAGGACAGACTGAAAAGGAATATAAGGGAAATTTTTGAATAATATAAATCTTCAAAATCTTGATTATGGTGACAGTTACACAATTGCATATGTTTGTCAAAACTCATCAAACTCTCTACTTAATTAAGGTATATTTTTTTATTAAAGTTAAACTTCAAGTAGATTTTTTTCAAAAATTCTTTGGATTCTAAAAAGAAAAACTGCTTTAACCCACCATATCTTTTTCACAAATCCTGAAACAATGTCCTTGGAAAACCTGTAATGGACACAAAAAATACCAAATTCATGATAGAAATTTCCTTAGGATGGTGGTTTGAGGGGAAATGCTTAAAACAAGTAAACCTGCATTCATTTATCATAATTCACACAGAAGATTTAAAGTATATGAAGAATAATCAGTCAACCAATAAAAATCTTTGTTTGCTTTTCATGCCAGTGTCAATCAATTATTTATCTGATTATCTCCCCATGTTAAACTCATATTTCTTATATCACCATGAATGCAATTATGTGTAGGCTCTAATATACACCTGAATTACACAAGTTGTATACTCTTCTGCTTCAAAAGGAATTTATACATGGGGCCAGAGACTTGAACTATAAGAACCGTCCTCCAATTTCCTTCAAATTCTGGATACCATAACTGTATTGTGGGAAACGATTCAATAATCTTATTTCACTTCACTCTTCATGCAGACATAACATATTAAATACAACTCTTAACTATATTTTATGTTCTTACTGTAGTTTTCTGATTGGAGATTTCTACCTTTCAGGGAAAAAAAGTTCCAATCATGATTAATTTTTGTGTGTTTGGACCAGAACCAAGACATTTCTTCTTTGATGATGTAAATGATATATATTTTTTCTGTTTCAGGGGGCTCTGTATGTAATATAATTTACCTCCAATAAATTGATGTTTCAAATCTAAATTGCACATTTTCTTTTTTCAAAAATGAACTTTTTAAATATAATTACATTAGTATATATATTTTTTATGATTTCCAAAGCACTTTCAGGGACACCATTATCAAATGAACTCTTCATCAACCTTGTGAGATAATCATAGGTAATTATTATCACATTATTACTCCATTTTTCAACAGAGTAAGCAGAGTCCAATAGTTCTTACGTTTTTCATAAGGATTTTGGTCCACTGTTTTATGTAAACAAGTTTTGATTTGCTATGCTTTTCCTTATTTTGGAAAGAATTTACAGATTGTTATAACCTGTAAAATTATTTTTTATTTGTTTGAAAACAGGAACTGTGGGGATTATGCATAAACAGAAAGAGTGGGAATTATGTGCAATACATGTGGAGTAGATTATTTTGGCTGGACAAGCATATGTCACTGAATGTATAAATTGAACTGAGCTGATAAGTTCAATTACTTTGCCAAGTTTGTTTCCTTTCATATTAATGAACCATAAAATGCAGAAACAACAATTTTAATTTCTGATTATTTAAGAAAATAAATATTAAAGATCACTATTTCCTTTTTTGATACATTCATAAAATTTCCAGCTGATATAGCATGAAAGATTGTGACTTACAACACCTATATAAATGAAGCTTCCTGAATAGACACACCTACAAGGAATATGAAATACTACTATATTTATAAGGTCATGTTCTCATACATCATTCTAAGACATAAAGACAAATGGTTAAATATTTTTCAAAAGCTGCATTATAGTGCTTTGGGAAATAAAAAAGAATTTTCCAAGATGATATTTTCATATTTTACCTACTCAAACTACATTAGAGGAGACCTTTCAAACAGTAGATAATAATAATAATAATGGAACAGTGAATAAAGTCTCTGTATCTTGTATTCAAAAGACAGTGAACTAAGTCACAAGTGCATAAAGAAATCTGAAATAAATATTACTAAATATAGCCTTTTGGATATGATTTTTCTTATCTAGTTTACTGAATTTGTCTGGTTATAGTTTTCTCACTCAACCCTACCTACCACCTTTTAATTAAGTAAGCTGATAAAATTTCATCTAAGTGCAGAATTTCCTTTGCTTGGAATAATGCTTTGTTCTATTGCATGTCACCTGCCCTGGTTTTCTATTGTATAGATGTGTACAAAGGCATGTGCTGTAACTCAAGTATATGCAGAAGGTTCTTTCATTGTTGTAAATCAAACTAGTTTAACCTGTGATTGGGTTAAAGATGTTCTCAGGTTTCTGATGACTGTGCTCCCTACTGAAAATTGCTAGGTTGCTCTTTCTCCCCACTCCACCCCCATCACTTTTACTGGGTTTGGAAGCCCTTATAACTCCAGAGCAATACTACTTAGGTAACCACAGTTTTTTAGCATGAAATAATAGGCCAGATGCATTTAGCAGAACAGACTTTTGCTTTTATATATAATGCCATTTTAATTGATATGAACTTCTTCATCTTGGTTGCAGGTATTGGATTACTTCATAGTTCATTATTGTAATCAGCAGGGTGTTAATTTGATTTTTTTAACTCCTGAATTCTATCA
This sequence comes from Ailurus styani, assembly GCA_002007465.1. NCBI lineage: Eukaryota > Metazoa > Chordata > Mammalia > Carnivora > Ailuridae > Ailurus > Ailurus styani. The sequence continues at coordinate 171,752 of LNAC01000525.1, read as the reverse complement.
TTCTCATTGCTAGTTTCTTAATAAAAATAGATGGAGAAAATAAATGAAACCCAAATATTATAATCCTAAAAACCCCATGATTTTGGAATTCTATTGTCATTTGCTTATGGCATTCATTGAATGATGTCTGGATTGTAGTATGATAATCAATAAATTATTATTATTATTATTATTATTATTATTATTATTATTAGCAGTAGGTATAGAATACAAAATCCAAATCCAATTGCCACTTGTATATGAGCTCAGAATAAACATGCATATTCTTCCTCAGCATAAATTAAGCATATGGAAAATACCTGTGGCAGAGAAAATACAAACTCATGAATAGAAATTACATTAGTTAAATGGTAATATCTCTAATGAAAATTTGGGTTTATTATGAAATTGGTTATTTTGGTTTATATAAGTTTTATTTAATTATTTCTGTTATTTTCTGGGACAAATGAACATCTTCAACAGCTGCACATGACAAATTGGAGAATTAGAAGAGAAAAAAATGATACCATAAATAATCCCTTCCTGAGAATCATGTTTACAAAGTTCTGTGTTCTTTCCTCTTCAAAATAAATATCTTGGTCCTCTGTTTTAATTCTTAACGTCAGAAATACCTAAAAATTTTCATTGGCACCATGATCAAGGCTGGAAGGAAATTCAAAATGATACAGAGCCATTTTTAGCTGAAAAGAGTATGGAACCAAAATTTTCAAATTTAAAGGTAAAAATAATCTCGGGTTAAACAAACAGTGAAAGGAATATGATGTGGTAGATCCTATGTAATTCTGAGTATGCAAATAGGTATGAAAGACATATTTATTGACCCAGAATTTTCTAGAAATTGATAAATACTGGCAAAACAATGCCCAGTACTTAGTTTATTATAATATCAGGTCTCACCAAAATTTATCAAGAAAATAAAAATGTTAATGGCCATTGCATATTCTGTGTAAATAATAATAGTTATGTTTAGTTCTACTTCTTTTGAATTGTGTCACACTGACACACAAATCTATTTTGAATTCATGAGTAGAATTAGACTAATATTTTTCATTCTGAGGACAAGTAGAGTTAATATTATATTTATTATATATTAATAAAAGCTATAATAAACACTAACATCAAACTCTTATTATATACCACACACAGTTCTTTGATCAAAATGGACAGTTTCAAATGAAATTTATAACTAAAACTAGCCATTTATGCTAGAAACTAAACAATTTGATGATTACCAGAGAAGAATAAATGTATAAAGGTTTAAAATTAAATTTCCTTTTTTCTTCTCAATTAATATTATTTGGATGTCATTACATTTTTAAGGAAATGTAGATCTATAAAAGATCAGAAAATCCTCTTAAGGAAATTTAGTGAATTAAAAAGAAACACAGACAGACAACTAGACAAATGAAAACAATGCATAAACAAAATGGGAAGTTCAACAAGGAAACAGCAACCAATAAAAAATATCCTTAGAGGTTCTAGAGTTGAAAAATACAATGACTGAACTGAAGAATTTAATAGGGAGTTTCAGAAGTAGGCCTGACTATGGAAAAGAAAGAATAAGTGACCAAGAGTATAGGGCATTAGAAATTACCCAGTCATAAGAGAAAAAAGGAGAAAGAATTAAAGAGTGAAGAAAGCCAATAAGAATTATGGGATGCAATGAAAAGAAACGATATTTTCATTATGAAAATCCAGAAAGAGAGGAGAAAGAGAAAGGAAAATACAGTATATTTAAAGAAGTAAGAGCTGAGAAATTCCCAATCGTGGAGAGAGAAATGGACATCCAAGTTGATGAGGCCCAAAGGATCCCAAATAGTTTGAATCCGAAAAAAGATACACCAAGACATATTATAATTAAATTGCCGAGTCAAAAAATAATAATTTTAAAAGCAAAAAGAGAAGTCATATACAAGGTAACTTTCATAAGGCTATTTATGGATTGTTCAACAGAAATTTCTTAAGCCATGAGTGAATGGGATGATATATTCAAAATATTGGGAAAAAATAACTGTATATCTGGTGAGGCTGTTGTTTAAAAATGAAAGAAGTGATGAAGATTTTCCCATACAAACAAATATGGGGAACTCATTACCACCAAACAAACCTGCTTTATAAGAAAAGCTAAGAGGAGCTCGAAGGGTCAAGATGGCAGAGAAGTGGGAGTCCCTGCTTCAACGGGTTCCTGAAGTGAGCTAAATATCTACCAGAACCCTCTGAGCACCCATGAAATCAGCCTGAGAAGTAAGATTATATACTTCTGGAACTTTCAGGGGCAGGAGATCATCAGTGGAAAGGTAAAGCAGAGTGGGAGCACTCGGACTGATATCGGAGGATAAACAGAAGGAGGAGGGAGACACCAGAAGAGACACACTGGAAAGTAATACCCCAAAACAAAGTGTCCTCTGCTTGGGAAACAGCATTAACATGGAGTCTGGTTAAAAGCACTCAAAATGACCAAAACGTCTTAAGGGGCAACTGGTGGAATCAGGCAGCCATGGGAATGGTCCTAAGCCCACCACCCCAGGACTATCACAGCCATCTACCACCCATCCCTGAGAAAGCCTGGCATGAGCCCCAGTCTGTAGTCCCTGGGCCTGCAGCTTTCCGCTGGCTTGGCTGAGTGCACCCCCCCCCACCCCCGCCTGAGAGAACCTGGTGTGGGTGCTGGCCAGCGGTCTCTGAATCCGCAGCCATACACGACCTGCACTGCTACAGGGTTGTGGGCATGGACCCCAGACAGCAGTCCCAACAGTTGCCAGGACTGGGCTCCCCAGAACCAAGATCACTTGGGGTCTTGGTGGCACAGGGAAGCAGAGAAAAGCAGGAGCCTCGGGCAACCACTGAGATGGTGGCTGGGAGTGTGCATTACCTGTGGGAGATTGTGGTGTTCAACAGAGATTGTAAAGGAGGCATCTGTGTGCCCTGGACCATCCAGAGGGGAGAAAACTGAGGCTTCTTTCTGAGGCAAAGGACTGGGGGCAGAGTTGTTTTTTTCACTAACCCTCTGAAAAGCCTCAAAAAGCCACCTTAGAACAAAAGTCTCAAGAGAACGAAAACCTGAAAAACCAGTTTCCACAGAGCCCAGCCCCTTGATAGGGGACAGGGCAACTCAGCTCAAGCAAGACTGACTGAAACACAATGCAGCAGGCCCCTACCCCAGAACACAAACCAAAAGAATAAGAGGATAATAACCACAGGGCCCGCATAAAACTGTAAAGCCCCACCATCAGGGGAACACAATATATTTAGTTCCCAGTATTCCCCAAAAACTTAGATATTTCATAGATACAACTTTTTTTAATTCATTCTCGTGTTCTTCTTCTTTCATTTTTTAACCTACTTGCCATTACAACTAGATATTTAATAAAACATATTACATAATAACTGCTTAACTTGAACTGTTTTCATACATATACCTGGGTTACTTTTCCTTTTTCTTGTTTTCTTTTTAATATGTATATAGATATAAGCTTCAAGGTATTGAATACTACCAATAGTATTCAATACTACCCCTACATATAAGCCAGTTTTAATTTCCCTATATCTCTGGAAAGTTGAGTCCTTTAACAAAGATAACAAGATACAACCATGAAGAACTGAAATAGCCTTCCTCGCCCACATCAAGGATTTATAACCACCTTCCCATCGTATTCTCTGTCAGTGTTTCTGTGTATTTGTTTTTGTTTTTGTACCATATAAATCTTATTCTTGGGGTTCATTGTGGCTGGGGTTTTCTTCTTTTTTCCTTTCTTGTCTCTTACTTTTGTCAGTCTTTTTGTTTGTTCGTTTTTGGTTTATGTACCTTATAAATCTTAATATTGGGACTCATTTTGGCTGTGTTTTTTTTCCCTCTTTTCCCCTTTCTTTTTTCTTTTCTCTTTCTTTTTGGTGGTGAATTCCAATTGCCCGAAACTTTCCAAGGGGCACCTTGACTAGATAGTGGTTAATATATTCAGCTATACATCCCCTCAACTACCTCCCACCAAAATGACTAGGAAGAGGAACATCCAGCAGAGAAATAATTCAGAGACTGTGACCTCTGCCACAGAACTACTGAATATGGACATAAACAATATGTCGGACATGGAATTCAGGGTAAAAGTTGTCCAGGCAATGACTAGATTGGAGAAGATCCTTAGTGGCAACATAGAATCTCTAAGGGCAGAAGTGAGAGCTGATCTGGCAGAAGTCAAAAATACTATCAAGGAGATCCAATCTATTTTAAATACTCTAACAGCTAGGATAACTGAATCAGAAGATTGAATTAGTGATCTAGAAGACAGACTGATAGAAAAGCAGAATCAGGAGGATTCCTGGAAAAAAACAACTTAGAAACCATGAAAACAGAATTAGGGAAATAAAGGACACCATGAAACGTTCCAATGTCAGAATTATTGGGATCCCTGAAGGGGTGGAGAGAAGGAGAAGATTGTAAGATATAGTTGTTCAAATACTGGATGAAAATATCCCTAATCTGGAGAATGAAACAAGTGTTCATGTCCTAAGGACAGAGAGGACACCCCCCAAGATCAATAAGTCTAGAAAGACCCCCAGACACTTAATTGGGAGATTCACGAATCATAAATTCAGACAGGAGGTCTTACGGACAGCTAGGGAGAAGAGATTCCTTACATAAAGAGGAAGGACTTTCAGAATAACATCAGACCTGCCACAGAAACTTGGCAAGCCAGAAAGGGCAGGCAAGACATATTCAGGGCACTAAATGAGAAGAACATGCAGCAAAGAATACTTTATCCAGAAAGGCTGACATTCAAAATGGATGGAGAGTTAAAGATCTTCCAAGATCAACAAGGTCTAAAAGATTATGTGACCATGAAGCCGGCACTACAAGAAATATTAATGAGAATTCTATAAAAGAAGAAAGAACCCAAGAGTAACATAGAACAGAAAGTTACAGAGACAATGCATAAAAACAAGGACTTCACAGGCAACATGATGTCAATAAAAACTTAAATTTCAATAATCACTCTCAACGTGAACAGCCTAAATGCTCCCATAAAAAGGCCCAGGGTTGCAGACTGGATAAAACAACAGGACCTGTCCATATGCTGTCTACAAGAGACTCATTTTGAACCTAAAGATATATCCAGACTGAAAGTGAATAGGTGGAGAACCATCTTTCATAACAATGGGCCTCAAAAGAAAGCTGGCGTAGCATTTCTCATCTCAGATAAATGAGATTTTAAGCTAAAGACTACAGTCAGAGATACAGAAGGACACTAAATCATTCCTATACGGTCTATCCACCAAGAAGATCTAACAATTGTTTAAATATTTATGCCTCCAACATGGGAGGAGTGGACTACATAAGCCAAGTGTTAAAAAAAATAGTCATATTGATATGAATAAATTAATTGTAGGAGATCTTAACACACCACTCTCAGCAACAGACAGATCATCTAAACAGGAAATCAACAAAGAAACAAGAGCTTTGAATGACACATTGGACCAGATGGCCCCCACAGATATATAAAGAACACTCCCCACTAAAACAACAGAATACTCATTCTTTTCGAGGGCACATGAAACTTTCTCTAGAAAAGACCACATACTGGGTCACGAATGAGTTCTCAACTGATACAAAAAGATTGAGATTATCCCTGCATATTCTCTGACCACAAGGCTTTAAACTAGAACTCAACCTCAGGAAAACCTTTGGAAGGAATTCAAACACGTGGAAGAAAAAGACCATACTGCTCAAGAATGTTTGCATCAACCAGGAAATCAAAGAAGAACTTAAACAATTCATGGAAACCAAAGAGAATGAAGACACATTGGTCCAAAATCTATGGGATACGGGAAAGGTGGTCCTAGGGGGAAATACATAGCCATCCAAGCCTCACTCAAAAAAATGTAACGATCCTGAATACACCAACTCTCTTTACACCTTAAGGATCTGGAAAATCAACAACAAATTAAGCCAAGCCCATGCACGAGAAGGTAAATAATTAAGATTAGAGCAGAAATCAATGAGTTAGAAACTAGAGATACCATAGAACACATCAACAAAACTAGAAGCTGGTTCTTAGAAAGAATTTATAAGATCAATAGACCATTGAACAAACTAATCCAAAAGAAAAGAGAGAGCAGTAAAATTAATAAAATCATGAATGAAAGGGGAAAGGTCATGACTAACACCAAGAAAATAGAAACAATCATCAGAAACTATTATCAACATCTATATGCCAATAACTTAAGCAACCTAGAAGAAATGGATACATTCCTGGAAACCTATAAACTTAGAAGACTGAAACAGGAAGAAGCTGACAACCTGAATAGACCAATATCTAGTAACGAGATTGAAGCAGTGATCAAATGCCTCCCCCCAGAAAAGAGTCCAGGACCTGACAGATTCCCTGGGAAATTCTACCAAACATTCATAGAAGAAATTATACCCATTATCCTGAAGCTGGTCCAAAAAATAGAAACAGAGAGAAAACTTCCAGACTCTATTAAGCCAGCATTGCCTTGATTCCCAACCCAGACAAAGACCTCATCAAAAAGCAGAATTTCAGACCAATATCCCTGATGAATATGGATGCCAAGATCTCAACAAGATCCTAGCTAATAGGATCCAATGGTACATTAAAAAGATTATCCACCACGACCAGGTGGGATTTATCCCTGGGGTGTAACAGTGGTTCAACATTCGCAAATCAATCAATGTGATAGAACAAATCCATAAGAGAAGAACCACATTGTCCTCTCAATTGATACAGAAAAAGCATTTGACAAAATACAGCATCGGTTCCTGATTAAAACTCTTCAAAGTATAGGGATACAGGAAACATTCCTCAACTTCAGAAAATCTATCTATGAAAAACCCACAGCGAATATCATTCTCAATGGGGAAAAACTGACAGCCTTCCGACTGAGATCAGGAACATGACAAGGATACCCACTCTCACCGCTGTTGTTCAAAATAGTACTAGAAGTCCTAGCAACAGCAATCAGATAACAAAAAGAAATAAAAGATACTCAAATTGGCAAGGAAGAAGTCAAATTCTCTCTCTTCACAGATGACATGATACTTTATATGAAAACCCAAAAGACTCCACCCCCAAACTACTAGAACTCATACAGAAATTCGTTAATGTGGCAGGATACAAAAATCAATGCTCAGAAATCAGTTGTTTTCTTCTACAGTAACAATGAAAATATACAAAGGGAAATTAGAGAACAGATTCCATTTACTATAGTACCAAGAATCATAAGATACCTTGGAATAAACCTAACCAAAGAGGTAAAGGGTCTGTACTCAAGGAACTACAGAACACTCATGAAAGAAATTGAAGAAGACAAAAAATGATGGAAAAGCATTCCATGCTCATTGGTGGGAAGAATAAATACTGTTAAAATGTCTATACTGCCCAGAACAATCTATACTTTTAATGCCATCCCAATCAAAATTCCACTGGCATTTATCAAAGTTATGGAACAAACAATTCTAAAATTTATATGAAAGCAGAAAAGACACCGAATCGCTAAGGAAATATTGAAAAAGAAAAACAAAGCATGGGGCATCACGTTGCCTGATTTAAGCTTTACTCCAAAGCTGTGATCACCAAGACAGCATGGTACTGGTACAAAACAGACACATAGACCAATGGAAAAGAGGAGAGAGTCCAGATATGGACCCTCAACTCTATGGACAAATAATCTTTGACAAAGCAGGAAAAACCATCCAGTGGAAAAAAGACAGTCTCTTCAATAAGTGGAGCTGGAAAATTGAACAGCTATGTATAGAAGAGTGAATCTCGACCATTCTCACACACCATACACAAGGAAAGACTCAAAATAGATGAAAGACCTCAATGTGAGGCAGGAATCTATCAAAATCCTAGAGGAGAACGTAGACAGTAACCTCTTTGACATTGGCCACAGCAACTTCTTTCGAGACATGTCTCCAAAGGCAAAGGAAACAACAGAGAAAATGAACTTTTGGGACTTCATCAAGATAAAAAGCTTCTGCACAGCAAAGGAAACAGTCAACAAAACAAAGAGGCAACCCACGGAATGGGAGAAGATATTCTCAAATGACACTACAGACAAAAGGCTGATATCGAAGATCTATAAAGAACTTCTCAAACTCAACGCCCAAAAAACAGATAATCATGTAAAAAAAATGTGCAGAAGACATGAACAGACACTTCTCCAAAGAAGACATACAAATGGCCAACAGACACATGAAAAAATGTTCGTCATCACTAGCCATCAGGGAAACTCAAATCAAAACCACATTGAGATACCACCTTACACCAGTTAGAATGACAAAAATCAACTGGACAGGAAACAACAACTGTTAGAGAGGATGTGGAGAAAGGGGAACCCTCTTACACCATTGGTGGGAATGCAAGTCGGTGCAGCCACTTTTGAAAACAGTGTGGAGATTCCTCAAAAAATTAAAAATAGAGCTACCCTATGACCCTGCAATTTCACTACTGGGTATTTACCCCAAAGATACAGATGTACTGAAAAGAAGGGCCATGTGTACCCCAATGTTCATAGCAGCAATGTCCACAATCGCCAAACTGTGGGAAGAGACGAGATGCCCTTCAACAGATGAATGAATAAAGAAGAAGTGGTCCTTATATACAATGGAATATTATGCAGCCATCAGAAAGGATGAATACCCAACTGTTGTATCAACATAGATGGGTCTGGAGGAGATTATGCTGAGTGAAATAAGTCAAGCAGAGAAAGTCAGTTATCATATGGTTTAACTTACTTGTGGAACATAAGGAATAAAATGGAGGACTTTAGGAGAAGGAAAGGAAAAGTGAATTGGGGTAAATCGGAGGGGGAGATGAAAGGTGAGAGAATTTGAGAAACAAACTGAGGGTTATGGAGGGAAGGGGAAGAGGAGATGGCTGAGCCTGGTGGTGGGTATTAAGGAGGGCACATATTGCATGGAGCACTGGGTGTGGTACATAAACAATGAATCTTGGATCACTGAAAAATTAAACAATAAATAAATAAATAAATATAGAAGTGCCATATGATCCAGCAATTCCACTCTTGGGAATATAAACAAAGGAAATAAATCTTCTAACTTGAAAAGACATCTGTACCCCCATCCTTATAGCAGTATGATTTTTTTACAACCATAAATATAGATATAGAAACAACCTAGGTTTCATTGTTGGATAAATGGGTAAAGATGTTGTGAGGTGTGTGTGTGTGTGTAATAAATAAAAATACAAGGAATATAAAGTGCTACATAATGACTGTAGCTAACACGCTGTATAATATATAAGGAAGTTAAGAGAATAAATCCTAAAAATTCTTACCAAAAGGAGAATATTTTTTCTTTTTCTTTCTCTCATTTTTATTTTATCTATATGAACAGATGGATATTAGCTGGATCTACTGTAGTAATGATTTCATAATATATGTAGACCAAATTATTATAGTGTAGAATTTAATTTATACAGTGTCGTATGTCAATTATTTCTCAATAAGACTGGGGGGAAATTATCACTTGTTTTGAGATGTATAAAAGTCACATAAATAAGTGATTTACTTAACATGAAAGCCTTTTTTATAATTTTTAAAAGGATGTTTTTGTTTTCATATGTAGTAGACATACATGTGTTTGCATTCTCTCTATGTAATGTGTGCCTGTGTGCCTATGTTTATTTATTTATATATACCATGTAGTGAAAAGTTGTTCCTGTGAATAGTATCCCATCTTGGCTGAATTACACAATAGGAAGGCCTGGACAGAGCCATGGTAATAATCTCACAACCAAAACATAATCTTTTATCCTAGACTCTGAAAAATTTCCTTAAAATCAAGACTTGATACTATAAATATTTTTATATAGCAATAAGCCCTCATTAAGACCTATATAATTTCAATTCCATTTTATCACACCTGTAAGACTTTTATTTCTAGTCTGTAAAAGTCTTATATTTGTTCTCAGTGATTTTAATTAGAAAATGTAAGCTTTAAAAAAAAAAAGGAAATGACACAGCAGAAAATGGTAAGGGGTCCTGAAATGCATTGTTTAGATAGCTAATGAAAGCCAGGCAGAATGATGCTCTACTGAGGACTGTTTTCTTCTGTCTGGTGGTGACAACTGCTAAGAGGTAGGTACATGGAAGTGACAGAGCCAGAGCACAGTCACGCTTCACCCTATATTCTCTGCATAAATTTATCACCTTCAGCATCAAGGCCATATAGTCTTGAATTGAGAAACACCTCCTAGTCCTGTGGCAAGCTGACTAGTTCAAAGTGTCGTATATCTTCTCCCACACCCATTAATCTAAATCACTCTACTTATTGAGACTAGAGTAGAATCCCTGAATTTGGGTAAAACAACTTTGAATCAAAAAATCAGGAAAGATGCATATATCCTCACAACATATAGGCTGGCACATTTCACTTTGCATGTGAATATATATTTCATCTTATGTATATATATCTAAGATGAATTTCAGATTGATCACTAGATTGTGAAGAACTTATAAATACTTTTTATAGTTGAGTTAAATTTTTAATTTAATTTTAATTTATGACATTGTTTCATTTTCTTGGTGACATCAAATGTTACTGATTCAATAAAGATTATTATTTATATATTACAAAAATATGAAAATTTTGTGAGATTAGGAGTCTCTTATGGTTTGTGTCCTTCGATGGGTTATGGACATTGGGGAGCGTTTGTGCTTTGGTGAATGCTGTGAAAGATGTAAGCCTGATGATTCACAGACCTGTACCACTTGGGCAAAGAATAAAAATAAAATTTAAAAAAAAGATATATGAAGGCTAGAAATGGGGAAAAAATGAAAATTTTAAGTTCCATGCCAGTCTGCATCACTTCGAGTCAATTGAACTTAAGAAACATTTATTGAAACTCAAATAAGGTCCCTTTACTAATGCACTGATTTAGGTTTTGAGGATACCATATAGTCCCTGCTCACAAAACCAGACATACAGTTAAATACATAAACATGTATTAAAGGTAAGAACAGAATTTTGCTGAGAAGACTGGGACGATGACAAAATAGGAGTATCCTAAGCTCACCTTCTCCCATAGATATAACTAGATAACAGGCATATCGACTAACCCAGAAAATACCCCCATATTCTCCAATGGACTCTTTCCATTTAACCCACCCAACTCAGCAAGAATTCCTCAAAAATAGTGTCTAATGATTCATCCTGCAAGCAACCCTGATAGTGACCAGTGCCACTCCAAGGTGACTCCTGCCCTGGGGAGAGAAGAAGATAACCACATACACAAGTTTGACTGTAGCCTCAGTAATGGCTGGAGGTCTGACCGCTAATCTTGTCCACAAATGAACAAAAAGTCATAGGGAACAGCACAAGAAGAGACCCCTACATTTAGGGGTCACTGAAACCTCAAAAGATGGATGAGGGGTAGACATTTGGTCTGACTATGGGACCCACCCACCAACAAAAGCTTCACAGGAAATAATTCAGGGAGAGAATCCTATGGTTCAGTGTGGCAAGTGAGCTTAAGGCCAGCATCTGGTCTGAACCAAGTACAGGCCCAACATGGCTCCAGACGTGCCCCTTAACATAGGGACAAAATCTCCTCACAACAGGTAGAGGGGGCCGTTGTAGCCAACTGTACTGAAAGCAAATGTGGCTCAACCACAATAGTAGGGTGCATGCAACACACATAGGAGATAACCCTGAAACACCAGAGGTGCTCTGGAAAGTATACTGTGTACTATGGAAACAATAAAACATTGATGAAAATAATTGCAGATGACACAAATGGAAAGTTATTCCATACTCACGGGTTGGGAAAACTAATATTGTTTGTACCAGTTTATCAATTTATTGAATTATAAACTGACAAAGCCATAATTCCCTTTTGTTTTATTTTTTTTTTCAGTGATCCAAAATTCATTGTTTATGCACCACACCCAGTTATACCACCCTGAACCTGCCCAGTCTCAACTGATCTTAGAAGGTTAGTACTTGGATGGGAGACAAAATATAATTCTCTTATCCTTATATTTTTCTTTTATTAAAGCAATCACTTATACCTTCTATACAACTGATGGTCCAAGTACACGATGAGTACACTGACTTTTAATTCCTGTGGAGATCTCTGACAGGGAAGGCCGCTATACTTCCATCCCCTTCAAACACAAACACCATCAATTCAAGGCTGTTATATGAAAGAGATAATGGAGAATTGTCATACCAGGGCAGCAGAATACACTAAACACATACATACATGCATATTTTTACACCACTATTCTGAATTTCCTCAGTTATTTCCCTCTGAATAAAGTTCTCCAACCTTATTCTAACATATTCCTAGAATTTCTTTTCTAAACCTTGTATTTTTATATCTGTATCTGTGTCTACTATGCTCCTTTTCCCAAGCCACTAATGTTAACTTTATATTCCTCTTAGTTTATTACCCAGCACTACAACTCATTCTTTGTTTTCCCATTATAATCCTGGTTATGCAAGGGAACTTAGTTCCTCACTAAAAAAGATCCTCAAATTTGTATTTCTAAATGACAAACACTTCTCCCTTGGGAATTTCTTTGAGGGGAAGATGACAGCAGAGTATGAGGACCCTATGCCCAACTCATCTCACAAATTCAACTAAAAAACTATCACATCATCTTAAATACCACAGAAATCAACCTGAAGACTGGCAGAACAAACTACACAACTAAAGGTAGAGAAAAGGCCACATTGAAGAAGTATAAGAAGTATAGAGAAGAAGTTTGGGAGAGAAACTGATTGTTGTTGCTGCAGTGGGAAGGGAGGTGTGGTCATGGAGAAGAACAAAAGAGAGACTAAACACAGGGGAGCATACTGGGAAAACAGATCCCCATAGCAATTAGCTTATAAAGTGACAGAGACTGAATTTCATGAGTTCTTACAACCAGTGGGGCTTAAAGCCTGGAGTTGTAAATGTCAGCAGTCTTGGCTTGGGGAGAGCCTGGAGGCATCGGGGGCTACTCTTGAAGAAAAGGCAAGGCAAACAGCCTTTGAACATACACTGTGGAAATAGCTATCTGAAGAGAAACCGAACATCTGGGCATCTGCTTCCACCATCCTGTCATCTAGGACTAGAGATGGGAGTGGAACAGGAATGGCAGAGGGAAAAAGGGGAGAGACAAAAGTAGGGATGGATAAGAGATGGAGGTAAGAGTGGGATGTAGAAAGAATAGGATGGTTAGAAGTCTCAGAACATGGAGAAATACGGCTCCTAGACCATTTTGCATAACAAGGAGAATCCTACACTCCTGCTCAGTAGGCCAGGAACAAAGTCCATTGGCATAACAAAGTAATTTTACCTTGTTGGTACTATTGAAGATATGTGTCCTGGATTTGAAGATTTTATGCTCTTTATTTTTTTTTATTTTTTAACAAAGTAAACTTATACAATATTGATTTAAGAAAAAGAAATCAAACAAACAAGCAGAGAGGGAAAAAGAGAGAGAGACAAAATAAGAAAATTCTCTTAACTAAAGAGAACAAACTGATGATTATCAGAGAAGTGGGTGGGGGTTGGGTGAACTAGGTGAAGGAGATTAAAGAGTGCACTTGTCTTGATGAGAACTGGGTGATGTATGGAATTGTTGAATCACTATGTTGCACACCTGTAACTAATATAACACTGTATGATAACTAACTAGAATTAAAATAAATTTTTTTAAAAAAATAATTTTTAGACTATTGGAGATTATTTCAAAGTTTTACATCTATTATATGTTAATCACTTAATGATTTAATCAAAAAGAAAAATTGTATATTTACTAGATATTTGTGTCAATATTTCAGTGTTATTAATTTACTTGCCAGGATTTCTGTCATTTACTTGGGAACACAATTCTGTGAGTGAATGTACTAACTTCACATATCAGGACTTTACACAGTAATGGACTTTAAAAAAAATTAGAGCAAAGTCTAAGCCAATGCTTCAGAAAAAATAATCATTTTTAATAATTTATGTTACTATGCTTTTTGTCTTTATTTTAATTCTAGTTGGTTAACATACAGTGTTATATTAGTTTCAGGTGTACAATATAGTAATTCAACACTTCCCAACATTATGCTGTGCTTATGACAAATGGACTCCTTAAACCCCATCACCTATTTAGCCTAGACTCCACTGCCCTCTCCTCTAGTAACCATATTTTTCCCTATAATTAAGAGTCTTTTTTGCTTTGTCTTATCTTTTATTTTTCCTTTTCCTTGTTTTATTTGTTCTTAAATTGCATATGCGAGTGAAATCATATGGTATTTGTCTTTATCTGACATATTTTACTTTCCTCTAGCACAATCCACAATATTGTAAACAGCAAGATTTCATTCCTTTTTTATAGATGAATAAAATTCCATTGTATATATATATACACCACTTCTTTATTCATCAATCATGGACACAGGCTGTTTTCATAATTTGGCTATTATAAATAATGCTGAAATAAACATAGGGGTGCATGTATCCCCTTGAATAAGTGTTCTTATATTCTTTGGGTAAATACCCAGTAGTAAGATTTCTGGATCATAAAGTAGTTCTATTTTTTTTCCTTTTTCTTTTTTTTAACCGATTTTTTTTTATTAATGAAAGAAGACTTTATTTTTTTGTTTGTTTGGTTTTTTTATTTGCCCCAGGGATACAGGTCTGTGAATCATCAGACTTACACCTTTCACAGCATTCACCATAGCACAAATCCTCCCCAATGTCCATAACCCATCCACCCTATCTCTACCCTCCCACCCCCCAGTAACCCTCAGTTTGTTTTGTGAGATTAGGAGTCTCTTATGTTAACCGATTTTTTTATTAATTATTTGCCCAGGTGTACAGGTCTGTGACCAATGTCCATAACCCATCCACCCTATCCCTACCCTCCCACCCTCCAGTAAACCTCAAAAGTAGGCAACCTAAATAGTGCTGTACAAAGTCCATAAATAGACCTTAATGAATTGAAGCTTTCACTATTATTATAAATTAACTACTTTAAATTTAGTTTTGCTCATCATTGCCAAGAATTCAGTGACATAATTTACTAAAGATCTAGACATCCTTTGCACAAATTTGTATGAGACTTTGAAATTTCCTGTTTTGTCTAGACTTCGTTGGAGAAAGTTGTCATCTCTAATGTCAACATTCTAAAAAAGCTGCCTGTGAAAGTGATATGTTATTAGTTTCTGCAATAAAAACAAACAATACTTAGTAAAATCATAGAATGGGTGACACAACAAAAATTTATTAAGATTTGAGAGAAATTTAAGACTAGAATTTTTAAGATTATATATACATTAAGAGAATTTTAAGTACAATAAAGCTATCACTTCACATTTTGTATTTTTACATAAAGAAAAAATTGCTGTTGATATAAACAAATTGACATTTTAGGTCTGGACAACAAGACTGGCATTTTGATGAAATATTGGACTTAAGCATGTAAATGCAAATAAAATTCTGACAGCTCCTATTCATAAATTTAGTAGAATAATGAACCACTATCACCAGTACTCTCACTCTTTTCCTTTTATTTGCCATCCACTTATTTAACTGCTCAATTTCAGTATACATGTATATTAGTATCAGAATTACTCTTACATTGCACTATGGGAAACAATTTTACCACCTTGAGAGCATTGCTTATGTGCAGTTCTTTTTGCTTTGCTTTACCGTCTCCATTCATTTTCAAAGATATGTAGATTAGCACACGACTCCCTTCACCGATCCCACTAGACCTCCTTTGGTGACATTAATTCATATATTTGTAGTGCACTTAAGTTGTTTATTACATTCTGCATTCTTTCCTGGAATCTAGATCATCTCATTTTTTAAATTTGTGCACATTAAAGTATATTCTTTGTATTATAAAGTTCTTTGCATTTATTTATTTATTTATTTATTTATTTATTTATTTATTTATTTATTTATATTTTTTACCCTAGGAGTACAGGTCTGTGAATCATCAGGCTTACACCTTTCACAGCACTCACCATAACACAAACCCTCCCCAATATTCATAACCCGTCCACCCTGTCCCTACCCTCCCACTCCCAGTAACTCTGACTTTGTTTCGTGAGATTAAGAGTCTCTTATGATTTGCCTCCTTCCTGATCCCATCTTGTTTCATTAATTTTCCCTCCCTACCCCCCACGACCCCTCGCCCTGCCCCTCAAGTTCCTCATATCAGAGAGATCTTATAATTGTCTATCTCTGATTAACTTATTTCTTTTAGCATAATACCCGCTAGTTCCATCCACTTTGCTGCAAACGGCAAGATTTCATTTCTTTTGATGTCTGCATAGTATCCCATTGTGTATATATATATATATATATATATATATATATATATATATATATATATATATATATATATATATATATA
>LNAC01000525.1:60119-155312 GCA_002007465.1 Ailurus styani | reverse complement strand
TATATATATACCACATCTTCTTTATCCATTCATCTGTTGATGGACATCTAGGTTCTTTCCATAGTTTGGCTATTGTGGACATTGCTGCTATAAACATTCGGGTGCATGTGACCCTAAGGATCACTACATTTGTATCTTTAGGGTAAATACCCAGTAGTGTGATTGCTGGGTCATAGGGTAGATCTATTTTCAACTTTTTGAGGAACCTCCTACTGTTTTCCAGAGTGGCTGCACCAGCTTGCATTCCCAACAACAGTGTAGGAGGATTCCCCTTTCTCCCCTTCCTCGCCAACATCTGTCATTTCCTGATTTGTTGATTTTAGCCATTCTGACTGGTGTGAGGTGGTATCTCACTGTGGTTTTGATTTGTATTTCCCTGATGCTTAGTGATGTTGAGCACTTTCTCATAGGTCTGTTGGCCATTTGGATGTCCTCTTTGGAGAAATGTCTATTCATTCTGCCCATTTCTTGACTGGGTTATTTGTTCTACGGGTGTTGAGTTTGAGTAGTTCTTTATAGATTTTGGATACAAGCCCTTTATCTGATATGTCATTTGCAAATATCTTCCCCCATTCTGTCAGTTGTCTTTTGGTTTTATTGACTGTTTCCTTTGCTGTGCAAAAGCTTTTAATTTTGATGAAGTCTCAATCATTCATTTTTGCCCTTGCTTCCCTTGCCTTTGGTGATGTTCCTAGGAAGAAGTTGCTGCAGCTGAGGTTGAAGAAGTTGCTGTGTTCTCCTCAAGGATTTTGATGGATTCCTGTCCCACATTGAGGTCTTTCATCCATTTTGAGTCTATTTTTGTGTGTGGTGCAAGGAAATGATCCAGTTTCATTTTTCTGCTTGTGGCTGTCCAGTTTTCCCAACACCATTTCTTGAAGAGACTGTCTTTTTCCCATTGGACATTCCTTCCTGCTTTGTCAAAGATTAGTTGACCATAGAGCTGAGGGTCCATTTCTGGGCTCTCTATTCTGTTCCACTCATCTATGTGTCTGTTTTTGTGCCAGTACCCTACTCTCTTGATGATTACAGCTTTGTAGTAGAGCTTTAACTCTGGGATTGTGATGCCACCGACTTTGGTTTTCTTTTTCCACATTCCTCTGGCTATTCAGAGTCTTTTCTAGTTCCATATAAATTTTAGGGTTGTTTGTTTCATTTCCTTGAAATAAATTGCTTGTATTTGATGGCAATTGCATTAAATGTGTAGATTGCTGTAGGTAGCACAGACATTTTCACAATATTTGTTCTTCCAATCCATGAGCATGGAATGTTTTTCCACTTCTTTGTGTCTTCCTCGATTTCTTTCATGAAACACTTTATAGTTTTCTAAAAAGATTTAAAAAAGGTATTGATAAGATATAATAGTTAAAAATGTTATAATAGGAAAGAGGAAAATATTTAAAAGAAAGGAGTAAGAAAAAAATAAAATTCAAAGAATTTAACTTTGGGGGCACCTGGTAGGCTCAGTAGGTTGAGCCACTGCCTTTGGCTCAGATCATGATCCCAGGGTGCTGGGATCGAGTCCTGCATCTGGCTCCCTGCTCCATGGAGAGCCTGCTTCTCCCTCTCCCTCTGCCTGCTGCTCTACCTACTTGTGCTCTCTATCTCGCTGTCAAATAAATAAATAAAATCTTTAAAGAAAAAAAGAATTTAACTTTGAATGACTAAAGGATCATGGGGGAAAAGCCATGAATTCTCTGTGTTGCTTTCCCCTAGCTTTGGAGTTCCACAATTTTCAGTGATCGGTGAACTTGGCCTTGGCTGGATGTTCTTGCTGATCTTCTAGGGGAGGGGCCTGTTGCTGTGATTCTCAAGTGTCTTCCCGAGGCAGAATTGCATCGACCTTGCCAAGGGCCAGTCTAACTAATCAGCTTGGATACACTCTCAGGAGCTTTTTTCCCTGAACCCTTTCTGTACAGCTTTGGAAGACAGAAATGAGAATGGTGGCCTCCTAATCTGACCTGGAGGAGCTGAGAGCTCGGGACCTCACTCTTCAGTGCATCCTCAGAGAAAAGCAGTCAGTCCCTTCAATCTCCCTGGTTTCCGGCTGCACTCTGAGCTCACCCAGCCTGTGACCGTGCATTTCTATCTCTTGTGCATGGCTCTGTTTAGAATCTCCAAACCCAGCAGATTCCTGCAGCACGCTCCCATGCCACTCCTCCTGGAGGAAGAAGGAGGTGGTCTCTCCGGATCTGCCATTTGTGGAGTCCCTGCTCAAAGAGCAGTGACATGACTGTGCTTTGCATCATGGTTTAAGGTACCACCGAGCTGAGAGACACCTTCTCACCTTGGCTCCATCTCTCCTGTCAGCTTCTCTCTGATACCTGGTTGCTCTGTCGTGCTCAGACACCCCTGGGCTTTCTGTGTCCCCGTGGGCCCTGAGACCACACTGTCCCCACGAGGGCTTCTGCTCACCCCCCAACCTCCCCCCCTGCTTAGCCTCTGGGGCGATGTCCCTCACTGGAGCAGATTTCTAAAAGTTCTGACTTTGTGCTCCGTTTCTCTCTCACTTGCCAGGAGCCAGCCCCTCCCCTTGGGATCTATCTTCTTGTCTTTTCAGATTCACTTCACACATTCTACCTTCCAGAAAGTGGTCAATTTTCTGTTCTTAGAATTTCTGCTCTTCTTCTCTTTGATCTCCTGTTGAATTTGTAGGTGTTCAGAGTGGTTTGATAACTATCCGGGTGAATTTCTGGGACCTGATGATAATTGGTCTCCTACTCCTCCGACATCTTGCTCCTCCTCCAGTAGTTCTATTTTTAAATTTTGAGGCACCTTCATACTATCTTCCAGAGTGGCTGCACCAGTGGCATTTCCACCAACAATACACAAGGGCTCCTTTTTCTCCAAATCTTCTCCAACGCATGTTATGTCTTGTGTTGTTGATTTTAGCCATTCTGACAGATGTGAGGTGATATCGCATTGTAGTTTTGATTTGCGTTGCCCTGATAATGTGTGATGTTGCACTTTTCATGTGTGATCTTTTCATGTGTCTTTTGCCAATTGGATATATTATTTGGGAAAAAATGTCTGCTCATGTTCTCTGCACAGTTTTCATTGGATTATTTGGTTTTAGTATGTTGAGTTGTATCAGTTCTTTATGTATTTTGAATACTAACCCTTTATCAGTTATGTCATTTGCAAAAATCTCCCATTGTATAGGTGGCCTGTTAGTTTTGTACTGAAGCTTTTTATTTTGATGTAGTCCGCATAACTCATTTTTGCTTTGCTTTTCTTTGCCTCAGGAGACCTATCTAGAAAAAAAGTTGCTGTGACCAATATCACAGAAATTACTGCTCTCTTTTAGGATTTTTATGGTTTCAGGTCTCACATTTAGGTCTTTAATCCATTTTGAATTTATTTTTGTGTATGGTGTAAGAAAGTGGTCCAGTTTCATTCTTTTGCATGTTGCTGTCCAGCTTTCCCCACACAATTTGTTGAAGAACATGTCTTTTTTCCATTGAATATTCTATCTTGCTCAAAGATTGTGACCACATAGTTGTGAGTTTATTCCTTGACTTTCTATTCTGTTTCATCGATCTATGTGTCTGTTTTGTGACAGTTATATTACAACTTTGTAATATACCTTGAAGTCTGCAATTGTGATGCTTCCAACTTTGATTTTCTTTTTTAAGATTACATTGGCTATTTAGGGTCTTTTGTGGTTCCATACAAAGTTTAGTATTGTTCGTTCTAGCTTGGAAAAATACTACTGATACTTTGATAGGGATTGCATTAAATAGGTATATTGCTTTGAGTAGTAGAGACATTTAAATAAAATTTTTCTTCCAAACCATGAGCATGGAATGTCTTCCCATTTCTTTTTGTCATCCTCAATTTCTTTTTTCAGTGTTTTATAGTTTTCAGAGTACAGGTCTTCACCTCTTTGGTTAGGTTTCTTCCTCTTTGGTTACGTTTTCTCTATTTTTCTTTCTGCCACTTCATTATTGGTATATAGAAATGCAACAGATTTCTGTAAACTGATTTTATATCTTGTAAATTTACTAAGGTATTTTTTCAGTTCCAGTAGCTTTTCATAGAATCTTTTGGGTTTCTATATAGAGTATCATGTCATCTGCAAGTAGTGAAAATTTTACTTCTTCCTTACTGATTTGGGTGCCTGTTTTTTCATTCTGTTGTCTGACTGGTGGGGTTCCAGGGCTATGTTCAATAAAAGTAGTGAGAATAGACGTTCTCGTCTTCTTCCTGACCATAGGGGAAAAGCTGTCAGTTTTTCCCCATTGAGGATGATATTAGCTGTGGGTTTTTCATAGATTGTCTTTATTTTGTTGTGGTATATTCCCTTTAAACTTGATTTGCTGAGGGTTTTTATTATGAACAGATGTTGTACTTTGTCAAATGCTTTTTCTGCATGTATTGAAATGATTGTATAGTTCTTAACCTTTCTTTTATTAATGTAATATATCACACAGATTGATTTGCTAATGTTGAATCACCCTTGCAAGCCAGGAATAAATCCCACTTGGTAGCGGTGAATGATTTTTTTTAATGTATTGTGGATTCAGCATGTTAGTATTTTGTTTAGGATTTTTTGCATCTATGTTTATCAGGGATATTGACCTGTAATTTTTTTTATGCTGTCTTTATCTGGGTTTGGTATTAAGGTAATGGTGAGT
Organism: Ailurus styani; assembly: GCA_002007465.1. Classification (NCBI taxonomy): domain Eukaryota; kingdom Metazoa; phylum Chordata; class Mammalia; order Carnivora; family Ailuridae; genus Ailurus; species Ailurus styani. The sequence goes on along the minus strand of LNAC01000525.1, from coordinate 150,675 downwards.
TCATAGAACTAACTTGAATATTTCCCTTTATTTTCTATTTTTTGGAATAGTTTGAGAAGAATAGGTATTAATTCTTCTTCAAATGTTTGCTAGAATTTGTTTTTGAAGCCATCTGGTCCTGGACTTTTGTTTGTTGGGAAATTTTTGATTACTGATTCAATTTCTTTGCTGGTTGTGGTCTGTTTGAATTTTCTATTTCTTCCTGTTTCAGTTTTAGTAGTTTATATGTTTCTAGGAGTTTATTCATTTCTTTTAGGTTGTCCAACTTATTGGTATATAGTTTTTCATAATAAATCTCTTATGTTATTGTATTTCTGTAGTGTTAATTACTTCTCTTCTCTTATCTGTGATTTTATTTATTAACTTGAGTCTTCTCTCTCTTTTTTGCTTTATTAGTCTGGTAAGAGGTTTATCAATGTTAATGATTTTTCAATGAGCCAGCTCGTGGTTTCATTGATCTGTTCTATTGGGTTTTGTTTGTTTGTTTCTTAGTTTCTGCATCATTTATTTCTTCTCCAATCTATATTATTTCCTTCCTTCTGCTGGTTTTAGGTTTTGTTTGTTGTTCTTTTCCTATCTCCAGTACATGCAAGTTTAGGTAGTTTATCTGAGATTTTTCTGGCTCCTCGAGTTAGACTTGTATTGCTATAAACTCCTCTTTTAGAACCACTTTTGCAGCATCTCAAAGGCTTTGGATCAATTGTTTTCATTTTCATTTGTTTCCATATATTTTGTTATTTCCTTCATATTTTGGTTTAACCATTCATTGTTTAGTATCATGTTCTTTAACCTCTATGTATTTGTGGTATTTCCAGATTTTTTCTTTTGTTGACTTCCAGTTTCATAGTGTTGTGGTCAGAAAATATACTTGGTATGATTTTGATCCTCCTGAATTTGTTTACCAATTTTGTTTTTGTTTTATTGCTTTTCCTTTTTTACTTTTTATTCTTTCACATATGGTGTTTCCTTCCACACAAAGATTGCCCTTTAATATTTCTTGTTAAATGGTCATGACATCCTTTACTTTTTATTTGTCTGGAAAACTCTTTGTCCCTCTTTGTATTCCAAATGGTGGCCTTAATCGATAGAATATTCTTGGTTGCAGGTGTTTTCCTTACTGAATTTTGCATACATCATACCACTGTCCTTTGGCCTGCAAAGTTTCTGCTTAAAAAAATAAGCTGATAGCCTTATGGGGGTTCCCCTCTATATAACTGTCTTCTTTTGTATTGTTGCTTTTTTCTTTACCACTACATTTTGCCATTTTTATTAAAATATGTCTTGGTGTGGATCTGCTTTTGCTGATTTGGGGGGAGTTCTTTGTGCATCCTGGATCTGGATATCTGTTTCCTTCCCCAGATTAGGGACATTTTCAGCTATTATCTCTTCACATAAATATTCTGCCCGCTTTTCTCTCTCTTCTTCTGGTACTCATACAATAAGAATGTTATTACATGTGATGGAGTCACTGAGTTCCCTGAGTTTATTCTCATTTTGCACAATTATTTCTTCTCTTTTTCCAGCTTGATTACTTTCCAGTACTCTTTCTTGTAGATCACTAACACATTCGTCTGCCCCTTCTATCCTGCTGTTCATTCCATCAAGCATGTTTCTCATTTTGTTTATTGTACCCTTTATCTCTGCTGTGTTATTCCTTACCTCTGCGTTAAGTGTCTCACTCATATCTTTCATTCTTTTCTTAAGTCCAGTGAGTATCCTTATGATCATTGCTTTAAATTCTCTATCAGGTATGTTACTTATATCAGTTTCACTTAGATCTCTGGTTGTGGCCTTGTCTTGCTCTTTCATTTGAGGTAAATTTCTCTGTCTTCTCATTTTTTCTGCCTCTCTGTGTATGTTCCTGCATGTTGAGAAAGTCAGCTCTGTTTACTGCTCTTGAAAATAGTGACTTAATGAAGAGGAGGTCTTGGAGTGCCCTGCAGTGCAGTGTCCCCTGTTCACCAGAAACTGGTAAGTCAGGAGAGTATACTGTATGTGTTGCATATACCCTGCTGTTGTGTCTGAGTCACTTTATCTTTCAGTGCTGTTGTCTGCACTTTCTCCTCCTGTTGCGGACTATGCTTGCTCTCTGAGATATTAATGGAATCCAGGCAGCATGCCCATGGAGGAACTTGGGAGCAGGGTGGCAGTGTTAACAACATTTGTGCTGACCTACCAGTCCTATGCCAGATCCCCTAAAGCCCTGCTACACCTGGGGCCTTCATGTCAGGGTGGCCCAGGCTAGGGGCTGGGCGCAGTGCATGCTTGGGCCTTGGGTGGTGGATGGGCACAGTGTGTGGCAAAACCTGTACACTGGCGACTGGGTGTGGTGCATGATGATACCTAGGGGTGCATGGCTGTACAGGTTTACAGCTTGCCAAGCATGTGATGGTGGCTGGGGGAACATGCCAGGGTGTGGCATGGTGAATGGCATAATGTAGTGCCAACAGTGCACCTGAGGGCTCGGTGGTGCATGTACAAGTCTTTAATAAAATTTGCCCTGAGCCCAGGGCCAAGGCTAACAAGCTTGAAGTGAGTGAATACTCAAGAGGACTCAAGCATATCGCATTGGTAGCAGGTTAGGTATCCAGTGTTTGTCCGCCCACACCTCCTGCAGGTGTGTCTGTGTTTATGATGGGGTGTGGGAAGGGAAATGGCACCTTCTGGATCTGTCTCCCATTTCCCCTGTGCTGTTGTCTAAACTTCCATTTTTATGTTGCCTCTCTAGGCAGGCTACTGTCTCTTTAAGGACAGAGTCCCAGCTATCATTCACCCTTCAGGCTTTTAGAGTGCTGAATCAGAGACTTTTAAAACTCCAGTTTCCAAGTCCCACTGGTTTTGCAATCTCATGGAATTCAGCCCCTCTGATTTTTAAAGCCAAATGTTATGGGGATTAGTCTCCTTGTATGAGCTCCCTGGTGCAAGGGCCCATTTCTCTGCCCTCTCTGTGTGCACAGATCCCTCCCTTCTGCAGGCAGCCTCTCTCTGCCTTTCTGACCTTCCTAATCTTTCAAAGACAGCTTCTTCTCTGATGTTTAGTTGTGGAGTTTGTTCTGGAAGCCTTTGGATCATTCTCTAGTTTGTTGACTTGGATATGGAATGATATCTGATAGAAAACATGGGACAGGGTGAGCTCAAGGTACTTCTACTCCCCCATCCTCCCCTAAGTTACTATTTTTTTAATCATTAGGTCTTATGAGTTAAGATATTTTTAGACTTAGAATTCGAAGATGTTAATTTAGCATGAATTTATCCTAATTTTCAATATATATTCATCCCTAACTATTTCATCTATATTCTGATTACTCATGACAAAGCTGATCTTCCATTTACTCACTCATGTTTATTTATAGGTCAGACAGGAGAAATTCATATGAATTCACAATTTTCTTATAAAGATATTGGATAAATCTTCCTGATATTTGATCTAAACAATTTACCATGTCATATTCCTCATGAGAGATAAAGAATAATTAGACTTTCTCAATATAGTTGTATTGATGTCAGTACTATACTATTCTATACTTAACATGGTACCTTAAACAAAGTAGCCCTGATTTCTTAAACTGTCCCTTCTGGAAGGTTTAATGATTAATTTCCTTGGCTTCTTTAATTACTCATTTCAAATTTCTCATGGCTGTTTATTATTTGAATCCTAAGTATCAGCCCAAGACTTTCATGAGGTTCCTATTGTGTTTTTGTTTTAATTTTATATTTCTATTTTAATAAAAAGAGTCATACACCTTGTATATGCAAAAAGTAGCCCTTTTTTGTGCATGCACCACTTACTTTTTAATTGGTTCTCAGATGTAGTCTCCAAGGATTGTTTTACCAGTAATTGGAAGGACTCAGATGAAAGGAACATTTCATTTTGAACATGTCTTGGGATGTGTGTGTTTATGTGTGTGTATATATATTTACTGCTAGAAGCTAAGTGGAACCTCTATTATTGTTTCTTTCTTTCCATTTACATCTCAACTTCTATACTCAATAATGATTATTTTGAATTTAAGTTAATTTTTTTTATCTAGGATCATAGAATCTTATTTTTTACTATGTTAGTCACCATACAGTATTTCATTAGTTTTTGATGTAGTGTTCCATGATTTATTGTTTGCATATAATACCCAGTGCTCATTGCAATACATGCTCTCCTTAATACCTATCACTTGTCTAATCCATCCCTCCACCTCTCTCCCCTCTGAAACCCTCAGTTTTTTTCTCAGAGACCATAGAGTCTCATGGTTCATCTCCCATCCCTATTTTCCCCCTTTCAGTTTCCCCTTCCTTCCTCTAGTGTCTTCTGTGCCATTGCTTATATTCCACATATAAGTGAGACTATATGGTAATTGACTTTCTCTGCTTGACTTATTTCACTTAGCATAATCCCCTGCAGTTCCTATCATGTTGATGAAAATGGTGGGTATTCATCCTTTCTGATGGCTGAGTAATATTCCATTGTATATATGAACCATAGCTTCTTTATCCATTCATCTGATGAAGGGAACCTTGAGTCCTTCCAGTTTGGTTATTGTGGACATGGCTGCTATGAACACTGTGGTGCATGTGTCCCTTTTTTTCACTACATCTATATCTTTGGGGTAAATACCCAGAACTGCAATTGCTGGATTATAGGGTAGCTCTATTTTTAACATCTTCAGGCATGCCCATACTGTTTTCCAAAGTGGCTGTACCACCTTGCATTCCCACCAACAGAGTAAAAGGGTACCCTTTCTCCACATCCTGGCCAATATTTGTTGTTTCCTGCCTTGTTAGTTTTTGTCAAACTAACTGTTGTAAGGTAGTACCTCAGTGTGGTTTTGATTTGAATTTCCTTAATGGCTAATGATGTTGAACATTTTTTCATGTGTCTGTTATGCACTGGTATGTCTTCTTTGGAGAAGAGTCTGTTCATGTCTTCTGCCCATGTGTTGACTTAATTATTTGTTTTTTGGGTGTTGAGTTTGAGAAGTTCTTTTTTTTTTTTTAAAGATTTTATTTATTATTTCACAGAGGGAGAGAGATCACAAGGAGGCAGAGAGGCAGGCAGAGAGAGAGGGGGAAGCAGGCTCCCTGCTGAGCAGAGAGCCCGATGCGGGCCTCGATCCCAGGACCCTGAGATCATGACCTGAGCCGAAAGCAGAGGCTTTAACCCACTGAGCCACCCAGGCGCCCGAGTTTGAGAAGTTCTTGATAGATCTTGGATACCAGCCCTTTATCTGTAATGTCATTTGCAAATATCTTCTCCCATTCGTGGGTTGACTTTTTGTTTTTTTTGACTGTTTCTTTTGCTGAGCAGAAGCTTTTTATCTTGAAGCCCCAAAACCCCTTCACATTTGCTTTTATTTCCTTTGTCTTTGGAGATATGTCTTGAAATAAGTTGCTGTGGCCAATGTCAAAGAAGTTACTGCCTATATACTCCTCTAGGATTTTGATGGATTCCTGTCTCATATTAAGGTCTTTCATCTATTTTGACTTTATCTTTGTGTATGGTATAAGACAATGGTCCTGTTTTATTCTTCTGTATATAAAAGTCCAATTTCCCCAGCACCATTTATTGAAGAGACTGTCTTTCTTCCATTCGATATTTTTTCCTGCTTTGTTGAAGATTAGTTGACCATAGAGTTGAGGGTCCATTTCTGGGCTCTCTATTATTTTCCATTGATCTATGTGTTTGTTTTTGTGCCAATGCCATGCTGTCTTGGTGATCACAGTTTTGTAATAGAGCTTAAAATCATCAACGTGATGTCCCCAGCTTTGTTTTTCTTTTTCAACATTTCCTTAGCAATTTGGGGTCTTTTCTGATTCAATACAAATTTTAGGATTGCTTGTTCCAGCACTTTGAAAAATACCATTGGTATTTTGATCAGGATGACTTTGAAAGTATAGATTGCTCTGGGGAACATAGATATTTTAACAATGTTTATTTTTCTGATCCATGACCATGGAATGTTTTTACATCTTTTTGTGTGCTCCTCAGTTTCTTTCATGACTGTGCTGTAGTTCCTAGAGTATAGATCCTTTACCTCTTTTGTTAGTTTTATTCCAAGAAATCTTATGGCTTTGGTGCTATTGTAACTGAAATAGATTTCTTAATTTCTCTTTCTTCAGTCACACTGTTAGTGTAAAGAAAGCAACTGATTTCTGTGCATTGATTTTGTATCCTACCACATTGCTGAATTGCTGTATGAGTTCTAGTAATTTGGGGGTGGAGTCTTCTGGGTTTTCCATGTAAAGTATCATGTCATCTGTGAAGAGAGAGAGTTTGACTTCTTCTTTGCCAATTTGAGTATCTTTTATTTCTTTTTGTTGTCTGATTCCTTTTGCTAGGACTTCAAGTCCTATGTTGAACCATAGTGGTGAGAGTGGGCATCCTTGTTGTTTTCCTGATCTTAAAGGAAATGCTCTCAGCTTTTCCCCATTGAGAATATTCACTCTGAGCTTTTCATAGATGGTTTGTAAGCAGTTGAAGAATGTTCCCTCTATCCCTACACTCTGAAGACTTTTAATCAGGAACGGATGCTGTATTTTGTCAAATGCTTTTTCTGCATCAATTGAGAGGACCATGTGTTTTTTATCTCTTTTCTTATTGATTTGTTCTATCACATTGATTGATTGATTTGCAAATGTTGAACCACCCTTGCATCCCAGGGATAAATCCCACCTGGTCTTGGTGGAAAATCCTTTTATTGTATTGTATCCTTCCCATTAGCTAGGATCTTGTTGATAATTTTGGCATCTATGTATGGCATCTATGTTTGGCATCTATGTTCATCAGTGATATTGGTCTGAAATTCTTTTTTGATGGTCTTGGTCTAAAATTCTCTTTGCTGGTTTTGGGATCAAGGTAAAGCTGACCTCATAGAATGAGCCTGGAAGTTGTCCTTCTGTTTCTATTTTTTGAAATGGCTTCAGGAGAACAGGTGTTATTTGTTCTTTGAATGGTTGGTAGAATTCCCCTAGGGAATCTGTCAGGTCCTGGACTCTTGTTTTTTCGGAGGTCTTTGATCATTGCTTCAATCTCGTTACTGATTATTGGTCTCTTCAGGTTGTCAATTTCTTCCTGCTTCAGTCTTGTAGTTTATAGATTTCCAGGAATGCATCCATTTCTTCCAGGTTGCTTAATTTATTGGTATACAGTTGTTGATAATAATTTCTAATAATTGTTTCTATCTCCTTGGTGTTAGTCGTGATCTCTCCCCTTTCATTCATAATTTTATTAATTTGGGTCCTTTCTCTTTTCTTTTGGATAAGTCTGGTCAGTGATTTATCAATCTTAATTAGAACAAGCTTCTGGTTTCTTTGATGTGTTCTACTGTACTTCTGGTTTCTAATTCATTGATCTCTGCTCTAATCTTAATTATTTCCCTTCTTGTGCATGGGCTTGGCTTAATTTGTTGTTGATTTTCCAGTTCTTTAAGGTGTAAAGTAAATTTGTGTATTCGGAATTTTTTTTTTTTTTAGTAAGGCTTGGATGGCTATGTATTTCCCCCTTAGGACCACCTTTGCCATATCCCATAGGTTTTGGACAGATGTGTCTTTGTTTCATTGGTTTCCATAAATTGTTTAAGTTCCTCTTTGATATCCTGGTTGACACAAACATTCTAGAGCACGATCATCTTTCACTTTCAAGTATTAGAATTTCTTCCAAACTTTTTCTTGTAATTGAGTTCCAGTTTCAAAGCATTGTGGTTTGAAACTATGATGGGGATAATCTCGATCTTTTGGTATCAGTTGGGACCTGATTTGTGACCCAGTATGTGGTCTATTCTGGAGGAAGTTGCATATGTGCTCGAGAAGAATGAGTATTCTATTGCTTTAGGGTGGGATGTTTTGTATATATCTTTGAAGTCCATCTGGTCAAGTGTATCCTTCAAAGCTCTTGTCTCTTTGTTGATTTTCTGCTTAGATTTTCTGTCTATTGCTTAGAGTGGAGTGTTGAGGTCTCCTAATATTAACATATTATTATCAATATGTCTTTTTATTTTGATTAACAGTTGGCTTATGTAGTTGGCGACTCCCATGTTCGATGCATAGATATTTATAATTGTTAGATCTGCTTGTTGGGTAGAAACATTAAGTATGATATAGAGTCTCTCTGCCTCCGTAACTACAGTCTTTAGCTTAAAATCTAATTTGTCTGATATAAGAATTGCTACCCCAGCTTTCTTTTGAGGTCCGTTGGCATGAAAGATGGTTCTTCATCCTTTCACTTTCAGTCTAGATGCATCTTTAGGTTCCAAATGAGTCTCTTGTAGACAGCATATGGATGGGTCATGTCTTTTTATCCAATCTGCAACTCTGTGCCATTTCATGGGAGCATTTAGGGTGTTCGTCATCATGTTGCTTGTGAAGTCCTTGTTTCTACTATAGATTGTCTCTGTAACTTTCTGTTCTATACTACTCTTGAGGTCTTTCTTCTTTTATAGAACCCCCCCCTTAATATTTCTTGCAGGGCCAGCTTGGTGGTCACATTTTCTTTCAGTTTTTGTTGGTCTTGGAAACTCCTTGTATTTCCATCTATTCTGAATTACAGCCTTTCTGTATAAAGTATCTTTGGCTGCATTTTCTTCTCATTAATACCCTGAATATGTCTTGCCAGCCCTTTCTGGCTTTCCAGGTCTCTGTGGACAGGTCTGATGTTATTCTGATATTCCTCCCTCTGTACATAAGACATCTCTTCTCCCTAGTCGTTTTCAGGATTGTTTCCTTGGACCTAAGATTTATGAATTGCACTATTATATGTTGGGGCATTGGTCTGTTCTCATTGATCTTGGAAGGTGTCTTCTCTGTCTCTTGGACACGAATGTTTGTTTCCTTCCCAGGTAGGGAAGTTCTCAGCTATAATTTGCTCAAATGTATTTTCTAGACCTCTCTCTCTTTCCACCCCCTCAGGGATCCTAATAATTCTCTCATTGGAACATTTTATGGTGTCAGTAATTTCTCTCAGTCTGATCTCTTGGGCTTTAATCTGTTTTTCCCAGGTCTCCTTAGTTTCCTTCTTTTCTATCATCTCATCTTCTAGCTCACGAATCCATTCTTCTGCTTCATTTTCCCTGGCAATCAGAGTATCCAGTTTAGACTGCATTTCATTCATGACAGTTTTAAGTTCAGCCTGATTAGATCTCATCTCGGCCCTTAGGGATTCTATACTGTCACTGATATGTTTCTCAAGCTTAGATACTGCCTTGATAATTGTTACTCTGAAGTCTATTTCTGACATCTTGCTTACATCCATATCCATTAGTTCTGTGGCAGAGGCCACAGTCTCTGATTCTTTTCTTTGCTGGGGGTTCCTCCTCTTTGTCATTCTGTTGGGGGGGGGTGGCTGAGGGAATGTACAGAGTCCAAAGTATTAACCACAACCCAAGAAAGATGCACCTGTTTTATAGGGACCTTAAGGTTGTCCTCTTTTTGTTCTTCAGGGTGTCTTCTGGGGGAGGGGTCTGCCNTCTTTAGCTTAAAATCTAATTTGTCTGATATAAGAATTGCTACCCCAGCTTTCTTTTGAGGTCCGTTGGCATGAAAGATGGTTCTTCATCCTTTCACTTTCAGTCTAGATGCATCTTTAGGTTCCAAATGAGTCTCTTGTAGACAGCATATGGATGGGTCATGTCTTTTTATCCAATCTGCAACTCTGTGCCATTTCATGGGAGCATTTAGGGTGTTCGTCATCATGTTGCTTGTGAAGTCCTTGTTTCTACTATAGATTGTCTCTGTAACTTTCTGTTCTATACTACTCTTGAGGTCTTTCTTCTTTTATAGAACCCCCCCTTAATATTTCTTGCAGGGCCAGCTTGGTGGTCACATTTTCTTTCAGTTTTTGTTGGTCTTGGAAACTCCTTGTATTTCCATCTATTCTGAATTACAGCCTTTCTGTATAAAGTATCTTTGGCTGCATTTTCTTCTCATTAATACCCTGAATATGTCTTGCCAGCCCTTTCTGGCTTTCCAGGTCTCTGTGGACAGGTCTGATGTTATTCTGATATTCCTCCCTCTGTACATAAGACATCTCTTCTCCCTAGTCGTTTTCAGGATTGTTTCCTTGGACCTAAGATTTATGAATTGCACTATTATATGTTGGGGCATTGGTCTGTTCTCATTGATCTTGGAAGGTGTCTTCTCTGTCTCTTGGACACGAATGTTTGTTTCCTTCCCAGGTAGGGAAGTTCTCAGCTATAATTTGCTCAAATGTATTTTCTAGACCTCTCTCTCTTTCCACCCCCTCAGGGATCCTAATAATTCTCTCATTGGAACATTTTATGGTGTCAGTAATTTCTCTCAGTCTGATCTCTTGGGCTTTAATCTGTTTTTCCCAGGTCTCCTTAGTTTCCTTCTTTTCTATCATCTCATCTTCTAGCTCACGAATCCATTCTTCTGCTTCATTTTCCCTGGCAATCAGAGTATCCAGTTTAGACTGCATTTCATTCATGACAGTTTTAAGTTCAGCCTGATTAGATCTCATCTCGGCCCTTAGGGATTCTATACTGTCACTGATATGTTTCTCAAGCTTAGATACTGCCTTGATAATTGTTACTCTGAAGTCTATTTCTGACATCTTGCTTACATCCATATCCATTAGTTCTGTGGCAGAGGCCACAGTCTCTGATTCTTTTCTTTGCTGGGGGTTCCTCCTCTTTGTCATTCTGTTGGGGGGGGGTGGCTGAGGGAATGTACAGAGTCCAAAGTATTAACCACAACCCAAGAAAGATGCACCTGTTTTATAGGGACCTTAAGGTTGTCCTCTTTTTGTTCTTCAGGGTGTCTTCTGGGGGAGGGGTCTGCCAGACTGTTACAACCCTGCTTANGGGGGGGGGGGGGGGGGGCTCAGTGAAAATGGGTTTTTTGGGCTTTTGTTCTCTGACAGCTTTCCCTGTTGGCTTTCTGCATCTCCTCTAAGAGTCAGAGCAGAATTGACCTCATCCAAACCTCTGTGTCAGAACAGAGAAATCGCAGTGTGCTCTTCACTGAGCTCTCCAGGCACACTGTCTCTATTTCTGTCAGTGCTGCTAAAAACCACAGCCTCCCTGGTTATGCACCCCACAGCAACCCTGTCAAAGGTGGATCCCAGGGCCAGGTATGTCTCTGGTCTTTGTGCTTCTAAAACCGTGAGTCACCCCTGGAAGGTGCGCACACACCTGCAGCTCCTGGATCTTGTCAGCAGACTGGACTAAAGTCCTTTCCTTGCCCTTACCTGTCCGCGAGTCTGTGCCTGGTCCCCATTGAGTGATGCTTTTGTGCTCTATTGTTATATCACCTTCCTGGTGCCAACTTATGGTGACTCCCTCCCCCTTCTTTTTATTTTCCAATATCTGCCCACAGAATCATGGCTCCACACTTCATACCTCAAGACCACTGGAGAGATCCAGTTTGTAGAGATCCAGATATATAGTCTTGCATCTCAGGTGTTCACAATAGTTTGGTAGATATCCAGCTAAATTCAGGGGACTGGCTGAAATAGGGTCCCCTACTCCTCTGCCATCTTTTGCCTCCCTAGGATCATAGAGTCTTAGAGCCAGGAAGAACTTCAGTAAGTACAGCAAAATAATTAATTATGAGATTTCTATAGTCAGCTTAAATCTACTTTCTCACTTTCTGGTTATATGATCTTATGTAGTTACATAAATTACATGTGTTTATTTTTCTCATTTATAAAATGGGTAAAATAATGGTGACTATCTCTGAGATTAGTTTATGGTATGGATAAATAAGTTAATTTGTGTAATAACCTTAAATCAATGCTTGGGATGCAGTTAGTTTTCTCTCTGTCTCTATCTTTCTGTCTCTCTATCACCTACCTATCTATAATTTTCAGTCACATTAAGAATTTATATATCATACCTATCTCATTTATAACACTAATTAATATTTTATTGTAGATTACTATAATAATTTGCTTATATCAAGTGTGTGTAATTTGCAAAACATTTTACATACTCTATAATATTCTATACGATGAATTTTGAGAGATTGGTAGACATATGGTATTTATTGTTTATGGTAATCACATAAACATTCTGTTAAATTACTACACTTTGTATATCTTGACTATATCATTACATCTAGAGTTTTTAAATAAAATTAACCTGTATCCTAAACTAATAACAATGATATTTTGACAGAATTCAATATGATTTAAATATTTTGCATAAAAATCAGAAAAACAAATATTTTATATTAGAACACTGTTTCTGCATCTTGTTACATTACTCCAACTGTACAAAATAGAATTTTAAAATACAGTAAAAGCATTGCATATGTATTTTTTTAATTCACTGGAGACATTTGGATGCAAGAAATCTAAAGGAAGTAAGTTCTAAGAAGAAAAACAATCCTACCAAGAAGTCAGAAATTTGGGGTAGCTGGAAGCATTGCAAGTTTGAGCCTGTGCTGATGGAGAAACAGGCTTTCCATGGGTAGACAAAATTTACTTCTGTTGAAAGATATCGTTCATGGGCTTGGAATTTGTAGAATCCCTATACTCAGACTTAGGTCAACTTGCCTACTTACTGGTTCTCCAGTGAAAATAGAAATGCAAGTTAAAAAAATAAAAACATTATTGTCTGTTTAAAGCAATTGGTAATAACAATATATTGAAGGATTTATAATATATGTAAAAATAAAATATATGGCAGTATTAATAAAAAGAGCAAGGAGTATATAAGATGATATTATAATATTGCTACATTATTTATGAAATTGTAATTTGCTAGCCACCAGAAATGTAGTACCAAAATTTACCATTACAAAAAAATCAGAAGTGATAAAATGAAATAAAAACTTGATTATTCTAAAAACAATAGGAAAAGATGAACAAAGAATAGATGGGATACACAAATAAAGAGACAGCAGACCTAATTCAGGACAAATCAATTATTATGCTAAATTAACTGAATTTTACACCTAAAATAGTTTTTTTAATTAAAAAGAGAAGGACCTGATTTTACACTGTGTGTAAGGGACTCAGTTAAAAAATAAGAGCACAGAGAAATTGTAAGTTAAAAAATGGAGAATAACATGCAAACCATAATAAAATTGGTGTAGCTTAACTAAATTAAATTAAATTAAAATCACAATGACACATGATTGCCTACCTATTAGAATGTCTAAAATCAGAAAAGATGGACAAAGCTATTTGTTGTAAAAGATATGAAGCAACCAAAGCCCTCATACACTGGTTGTGGGAGTGCAAAGTGGTACATTAGTATTTTAAAAAGCTTGACAAATATTATAATCAAACATATTTTTAGAAATTCCATTCTCAAGAAAAAATAGTGCATATGTTCTAAATAAATAAATAAAAATTATGTGTGAGTAATTATCTATAATTATAATATTTAAACATTTATGCTACACTAATACCATCTTTAAAATTATTGACAGTCAATGTATCATCAATTCACTTTTCCAAACAGATACGATTTATTGCTTTTATCATGGATCTGTCTTTTCTAATGATCAGATGAAATAGCTGAGTATAACTCATCACTTGCAAATTTGATGTTTAATCTCTCCCTTTCCCTTTTTATTATGTTTACTATTCTCCTTATATTAGTAGTTCTATTCTTTGCACATCTCTTTCTTAAAAAGTATGTTTTCTAAATGGTAAGCATATTTTTAAGGGAGAAGTTTCCACAAGCCTAGGCCTGTTTTTTATTTGTTTGTTTTGTTTTATTTTGTTTTTTCATTCGCTGATCTGCCCCAAGAAAATTAATGTTGCTCTGCTGGTTGTGATATTTTCTTTTTGGAGGATGTCTGCACATTCTTGCAACTGGGAATTTTATAGATGTTTGTATTAACCCTTTTTCTCAAAAGCAGAGACTAACTTACAGTTGTTTGCTGGCACAAGTATATCTCATCAATAAACATATTATTTCAATATCTCTGTTTAATACTTATTTGTATCTACTGTTCACAGAGAGTGATTCTAAGTCTGTCCATGATGTGAAAACTTTAAATGATTTCATGAAACTGTACTGCAAATACCACCACAAAACACTTACAGAGACATAACAGTATTTCACATTTCACTAGTTTAGTTTTAAACTCTCTTAAGATCAATCAAGTTATCTTTTATAGCACAGATAGAAAGAACTTTTTAGGTAAGAAGTCCCCTTTAGAGAAGTATCAAGATAAAATAAAATACGCATAGTTATTTGCCTTGGAGAAAGAGAGAAAGAAGAATGGGTATACCTTCTTTCTTGGTAATGTATTTTTTGGCTGTGTTTTTTTTTATTGCTTTGTTTTTTGTTTTTTATGTCTTCCTCTTTATTTTTTTAATTTATTTTTATTATTATTATTTGCCCAGGGGAACAGGTCTGCGAATCATCAGGCTTACGCCTTTCACAGTATTCACCATAGCACAAACCCTCCCCAATGTCCATAACCCATCCAACCTATCCCTACCCTCCCACCCCCCAGTAACCCTCAGGTTTTTTTATGAGATTAGGAGTCTCTTATGGTTTGTCTCCTTCCCCATCCCATCTTGTTTCATTATTTTTCCCTCCCTACCCCCCACAACCCCCACCCTCCCCCTAAAGTTCCTCAGAGCAGAGAGATCATATGATAACTGCCTTTCTCTGATTGACTTATTTCTTTCAGCATAATACCCTCTAGTTCCATCCATGTCATTGCAAATGGCAATATTTTGTTTCTTTTGTTAGCTACATACTATTCCATTGTATATATATACCACATCTTCTTTATCCATTCATCTGTTGATGGACATCTAGGTTCTTTCCATAGTTTGGCTATTGTGGACATTGCTGCTATAAACATTCGGGTGCATGTGCCCCTGAGGATCACTACCTTTGTATCTTTAGGGTAAATACCCAGTATTGTGATTGCTGGGTCATAGCGTAGCTCTTTTTTCAACTTTTTGAGGAATCTCCATACTGTTTTCCAGAGTGGCTGCACCAGCTTGCATTCCCACCAACAGTGTAGGAGGATTCCCCTTTCTCCGCATCCTCACCAACATCTGTCATTTCCTGACTTGTTGATTCTACCCATTCTGACTGGTGTGAGGTGGTATCTCACTGTGGTTTTGATTTATATTTCCCTGATGCCGACTGATGTTAAGCACTTTCTCATGGGTCTGTTGGCCATTTGGATGTCTTTTTTGCAGAAATGTCTACATGTCTTCTGCCCATTTCTTTACTGGGTTATTTGTTTTATGGGTGTTGAGTTTGAGAAGCTCTTTATAGATTTTGGATACAAGACCTTTATCTGAGATGTCATTTGCAAATATCTTCTCCCACTCTGTCTTTTGGTTTTGTTGACTGTTTCCTTTGCTGTGCAAAAGCTTTTAATCTTGATGAAGTCCCAATAGTTCATTTTTGCCCTTGCTTCCCTTGCCTTTGGTGATGTTCCTAGGAAGAAGTTGCTGTGGTTGAAGTCGAAGAGGTTGCTGTTTTGGGCTGTATTTTGTCTTTTATCTGTCTACTGCCCCAACCTACCAATAGACAATGGTCACCTGACCCTAAGAGTCCTGTGTGATATTTCAAATCCCATAAATCCTCTTTACAGCATGAGAAGAAATTAAAACATTCTACAATTAATAGAGTGCTGATATTTACAAAGCTAGAGTATAATTTTCTAAAAAACTTAATAGTAAAACTCTCACACAAGTAAAATGAACCTGTGTCAACATTTATTTTATCTTTCATGAGGTAACCAGTGAAATGAGAAAGCTGGATCCAAAATGTGAGAAATAAAAGTTGTGGACTTAAAAAAAAGAGAAAAAAACAGGAATGTTAGAATAAGATAGCTAGCTTGGAGTTAAAATTATTTAATATATTTCAACAAATGGTTCTGGGAAAATGATATTCACCTTCAAAAGAATGAAGTTAGATCCTTACTTTACATAATATACAGATATCATCAATTATATCCAAATGTTATCCTTGATTCCTCCCAAAATATCCTTACTATCTTTGGCCCTGATTATTTCTGTAAAAGTAAAAAAAGTTAGTAAAACTTCTGGGTGAAGATATCCCTCCTCAGGTTTCTCAAGTATGCTAAGATCTGTGACCTTGTAGAAGTGACCACCTTATTACTTATGATGCTAGGCCATAAGCAAGTATTAACCTTTTCCTTGGAAAATTTGGTAGGCATGGGATCAACATTTAAAGTGCAATAGTTGTTTTTAGTTTGATTGTTTGTTTTGTTTTGTTTTTTAATGGTAGAGTTTTAATAATAAATATGTATAGCTTTGGATTCAATCTAATTCGATCTAAGATAAAAGAGCAGATCCTTAATGGAATTATGGGAGTAATATGTTGCCAGTTAAAGTATATTGTCTGAAAAATAAAGTATATTGTTCTTAATTTTCAGAGTAAAATGAAAATCAGATCCTGTTTAAACAACATAGGTGTTATGGGAATAAGTTAGAAAAGGAAGGGAAGCATTCACATATAACCATTAGAAAATAAAACAGTAAAACAACATTGCTACTGAGGAGGATGATTTAAGATAGTGGAGAAGTAGGGAGACCCTGGGCTTTCCTGTCCCTTGAATAGAACTCTATTAAGGTCAGATTACTTGGAATATCCAGGAAATTGATCTGAGGAGTGAAAGAAGGATCTCCACAGTTGGAAGGAGACAGCAAGGCAGGAGCATGGAAGTGAATTGAGGGAGAAAAAAGCTTCCATGGCATGAAGGGGAGGGAATAATTCCTGTGGAGATAGAAAAGGGAGACAGAGAGAGAGGGTTTGAGAGAGTGCATCTTTGGACTCACACAAGAAGAAAACCTCTCAGACCACAGACTGGGGATCTGGGGAAACTGACTGGTGCAGGTTTATTTTCAGTAAATGGAAGTGCACAACTTTCACTCTAGGAGAACTGTAGCATGTGCTTCTGGAGAGAAAGAGGGTTTTGGCCTGGGAGGATGCACAAAATGATGCAGCAATCTCCTGGGTCACATTGCAAGACAGTGTTCCCCTTCCTGGAGTACATTTGGAAGAAGTTACATTGTCTCTACAATTTGCAGGCACAAGCAAATGGCCTTTCAGCTGCAGAGGACAAACGTGTGCACAGAAGGTGGATAACATGGGTTTCTGCTTTTCCAGGTGACACATCACAGATTCTGCACTCCTCACAGGAGGGGACTGTTTTTCTGGCATAGAGGGCGCAAGTCAGAGCTCAGCTATGCTCTAATTGGGAAGAGGGGATGGATCCAAGTGGGGCAGTTCTTTTAAGATTTGGAGTTTTGAATTGAAGCCTTGTGCCAAAGATAAAATGAAGGAGATTTAGAGTTTTGAATCTCAACCATGCAAAAGGTATAAAATGCAGGAGAGCTGGGGCCCAGGTGCCTGGACCCTGTATGATCTCTTTTTAATGTAGCATTACTCTGAGGTACAAGAAACATTATAAGTTTTCAAACACATGAAAGACAGAAACAGCCAAAGTGAAAAGACAGAGAAATTCTCCACAAAAGAAAAGACAAGAAGATATCAAAGCCAAGAACTTGATGAAAAAAGATATAATCAATATAACTGAACAAAAATTTAGATCAACATTCATAAGACTACTAGGTGGACTTGAAAAAAAGCAAAGAAGTCACCAGAGAAACACTTGCTACAGAAATTAAAGACCTAAAAACTAGTCAGGCATTTTTTTTAAATGCCATAACTGAGATACAAACAGACTATATTTAATCACAATGAGGATTGAAGAAGTAGAGGAGGGATAGGTGATATAGAAGATAAAGTTATGGAGAATAAGGAAGCTGAAGAGAAAAGTGAAAGAAAACTATTAGATCATGAAGGTCCATTTAGGGAACTCAGTGACTGTATAAAACAAAATAATATCTGCATCACAGGAGTCCCAGAAGAAGAAAAGAAGGAAAAGGGGGCTGAAGGTTTATTTGAACAAATTATAGCTGAAAACTTCCCTAATATGGGGAAGGAAAGAGGCATTCAAGTCCAAGAGGCACAGAGAACTCTCCTCAATGTCAACAAAACCAGAGCAACACCAATGCATATCAGAGTGAAACTTGCAAATGCAAATACAAAAGAAAATTCTAAAGCAGCTAGGGAAAAAAGGTCTATAATGTACAAGGATAGATATATAAGGCTAGCAACAAACCTGTCCATAGAGAACTGACAGGCCAAAAAGAACCAGCATGATATAGTCAATATGCTAAATGGGAAACATATGCAACCAAGAATATTTTATCTAGCAAGGCTGTCATTCAGAATAGGAGAGATGAAGAGTTTCCAACAAGCAAAAACTAAAGGAGTTCATGAACACTAAACTAGCTTTGCAAGAAATACTAAAGGGGACCTTATAAGCAGGAAGGAGAGACCAAAACTAACAAAGACAAGAAAGGAACAGAGATAGTCTACAGAAACAGTGACATTATAGGAAATACAATTGCAATAAATGCATATCTTTCAACCATTACTCTGAATGTAAATGGACTAAATGCTCTAAACAAAAGACATAGGTTATCAGAATGGACAAAAAAAAAAGGACACTGTTTCCTTACAAAGGGTCTATCCAATGAGAAGATCTAACAATTGTAACTATTTATGTCCCTAACTTGGCAACAACCAAATATATAAATCAATTAACAGCAAACCTAAAGAAACTCGTTGATAATACTACGATAATGGTAGAGGACATTAACACCACACACACAACAATGGACAGATCATCTAAGCAGAAGATCAACAAGGAAACAAGGGCTTTAAATTACTTACTGGATCAGATGAAAATAATAGATATATTCAGGGCATTTCATCCTAAAGCAGCAGAATACACATTCTTTTTGAGTGCATATGGAGTATTCTCCAAAATAGTTCACATGCTAAGTAACAAATCATACCTCAACAAATAACAACAGGTTGACATCATACCATGCATATTTTCAGGCAATAATGCTATGAAACTTGAAATCAATCACAAGAAAAATATTAAGAACTACAAATACATGGAGGTCAAAGCACATCCTACTAAAGGATGAATGGGTTAACCAGGAAATTTAAAGAAAAATGAACAAAAATATGTGGGGAAAAAATGGACATGAAAACACGACAGTCCAGAATGTTTGGGATGCAGGAAAGATGGTCCTAAGTGGGAAGTAAACAGCAAAACAGGCCTTCCTCGAGGAATAACAAAAGTCTCAAATACACAACCTCATGAAATTAAATGAGCTGGAAAAGCCTAATCCAGGAAGAAAATTCTCAGAAGCACAACCTTATATATATAAAGGAGTTGGGAAAAGAATAGCAAATAAAGCCTAAATCTAGCAGGAGAAGGGAAATAATAAAGATTAAAGCAGATATCAATAATATAGAAATTAAAAAAAAAACAATAGAACAGATCAATGTATCTAGGAGCTGGTTCTTTGAAATAATTGATAAGATCAATAAACCCCTAGCAAGACTTATCAAAAAGAAAAAAGAAAGGATCCAAGTAAATAAAATCATAAATGAAAGAGGAGAGATCACAACCAACACTGAAGAAATACAATTATAAGAGAATATGCCAACAAATTAGGCAATCTGGATGCATTCCTAGAAACATACAAACTATATATAATCAATAAACAATATAATCAGAATTGAAACAGGAAGAAATAGAAAAACTGAGCAGACCCATTACCAATAAGGAAATTGAAGCAGTAATCAAGATCCTCCCAACCAACAAGAGTCCTGGACCAAATGGCTCATAGGGGAATTCTACCAAACATCTAAAGAATTAATACTTATTCTTCTGAAAATGTTCCAAAAAATAGAAATGGAAGAAAATCTTCCAAACTCATTCTCTGAGGCCAGCATTACCCTGATCCCAAAACCAGAGAAAGGCTTCACTAAAAAGGAGAATTACAGACCAATATCCCTGATAAACATGGTAGCAAGTATTCTCCACAAGATACTGGCTAATCGGATCCAAAAGTACATTAAGAGGATTATTCACCATGACCAAGTGGGATTTTTTCCTGGATTGCAGTGGAGGTTCAACATCTGCAAATCAACCAGTGTGATACAGTCCATTAATAAAAGAAAGGATCAGAAACATATGATCCTCTCAATAGATGCAGAAAAAGCATTTGGCAAAATTCAGCATCCTTTCTTGATTAAAAATCCTCAACAAAATAGGGATAGATGGACCATACCTCAACATCATAAAGACTGTATATGAAAGGCCCACAGCTAATATCAACATCATTGGGGAAAAACAGAACATTTCCCCTAGGAACAGGAACACAACAGGATATCCACTCTCACCATTGTTGTTCAACATAGTACTTGAAGTCCTAGCCTCAGCAACCAGACAACAACAACAACAACAACAAATTAAAAGACATCCAGACTGGCAAGGAAAAGTCAAACGTTCACTCTTCACAGTCAACATGATCCTCTATGTAGAAAACCCAAAGGACTCCACCAAAAAGTTGTTAGAACTGATACAGGAACTTGGCAAAGTTGCAGGATATAAAATCCACACATAGAAGTCTGTTATATTTCTGTATATTTCTATAACCAGTAATGAAGAAGCAGAGAGAGAAATCAAGGAATCAATCCATTTATAATTCATTTACAATTGCCCCCCAAAACCATAAGACACCTAGGAATGAATCTAACTGAGAAGGTAAAGAATCTGTACTCTATAAATTATAGAACACTTATGAAGGACACTGAACAAGACAAAAAGAAATGGAAAATATTAGTTGCTTGTGGATTGGAAGAACAAATATTGTTAAAATGTCTAAACTACCCTGAGCATTCTACACATATAATGTAATCCCTATCAAAATACCATCATCATTTTTCACAAAGCTGGAACAAATAATTCTAAAATTTGTATGGAACCAGAAAAGACCCCAAATGGCCAAAGGAGTGTTGAAAAAGCAATCCAAAACTGGTGGCATCACAATTTCAGACTTCAAGCTCTATTACAAAGCTGTCATCATCAAGACAGTATGGTACTGGCACAAAAACAGGCACGTAGAACAGAATAGAGATTCCAGAAATGGACCCTCAACTCTATGGTCAACTAATCTTCGACAAAGTAGGAAAGAATGTCCAGTGGGAAAAAGACAGTCTCGTCAACAAATGGTGTTAGGAAAACTGGACAGCCACATGCAGAAAAATGAAACTGGATCATTTCCTTGCACCACACACAAAAATAGACTCAAAATGGATGAAAGACCTCAATGTGAGGAATGAACCCATCAAAATCCTTGAGGAGAACACAGGCCGCAACCTCTTCAACCTCAACTGCAACAAGTTCTTCCTAGGAACATCACCAAAGTCAAGGGAAGCAAGGGCAAAAATGAACTATTGGGACTTCATCAAGATGAAAAGCTTTTGCACAGCAAAGGAAACAGTCAATAAAAGACAACTGACAGAATGGGAGAAGGTATTTGCAAATGACACATCAGATAAAGGGTTTGTATCCAAAATCCATAAAGAACTTCTTAAACTCATCACCCATAAGACAAATAACCCAGTCAAGAAAAGAGTAGAAGACATGAACAGACATTTCTGCAAAGAAGACATCCAAATGGCCAACAGACCCATGAGAAAGGGTCACTCAGCATCAGGGAAATATAAATCAAAACCACAGTGAGATACCACCTCACGCTAGTCAGAATGGCTAAAATCAACAAGTCAGGAAATGACAGATGTTGGCAAGGATGTGGATAAAGGGGAATCCTCCTACACTGTTGGTGGGAATGCAAGCTGGTGCAGCCACTCTGGAAAACAGTATGGAGGTTCCTCAAAAAGTTGAAAATAGAGCTATGCTATGACCCAGCAATCACACTACTGGGTATTTACCCTAAAAATACAAAGGTAGTGATCCTCAGGGGCACATGCACCCGAATGTTTATAGCAGCAATGTCCACAATAGCCAAACTATGGAAAGAACCTAGATGTCCATCAACAGATGAATGGATAAAGAAGATGTGGTATATATATACAATGAAATACCATGCAGCCATCAAAAGAAACGAAATCTTACCATTTGCAATGACGTGGATGGAACTGGACGGTATTATGCTAAGTGAAATAAGTCAATCAGATTAAGACAATTATCATGATCTCTCTGATATGAGGAACTTGAGGGGTAGGGCGGGGGATTGCGGGGAGGTAGGGAAGGAAAAATAATGAAACAAGATAAGATCTTGAAAGAGACAATCCATAAGAGACTCTTACTCTCACAAAACAAACTGAGGATTACTGGGGGGTCGGAAGGTAGGGATAGGGTGGATGGGTTATGGACATTTGGGAGAGTTCGTGCTATAGTGAGTGCTATGAAAGTTGTACACCTGATGATTCACAGACCTATACTCCTAGGGCAAATAATAAGAAAATTTTTTTTAAAATTAAAAAAATAAAAAGCAAAGAACTTTATAATAAAAGAATATACTTTAATGTGCACAAATTTAAAAAATGAGATGATCTAGATTCCAGGAAAGAATGCAGAATGTAATAAACAACTTAAGTGCACTAGAAATGTATGAATTAATCTCAGTGAAGGAGGTCTAGTGGGGTTGGTGTAGGGGGTCGTTTGCTAATCTACATATCTTTGAAAATGAATGGAGACGGTAAAGCAAAGCAAAAAGAACTGCACATAAGCAATGCGCTCTTGGTGGTAAAGTTGTTTCCCATAGTGCAATGCAAGAGCAATTCTGATACTAATATACATGTATACTGAAAATGAGCAGTTAAATAAGTGGATGGCAAATAAAAGGAAAAGAGTCAGAGTATTGATGATAGTGGTTCATTATTCTACTAAATTTATGAATAGGAGCTGTCAGAATTTTATCTTGCATTTACATGCTTAAGTCCAATATTTCTTCAAAATGCCAGTCTTCGTTGTTGTCCAGACCTAAAATATCAATTTGTTTATATCAATAGCAATTTTTTCTTTATGTAAAAATACAAAATATGAAGTGATAGCTTTATTGTATTTAAAATTCTCTTAATGTTTATATAATCTTAAAAATTCTAGTCTTAAATTTCTCTCAAATTTCAATAAATTTTTACTGTCACACGTTTTATGTTTTTACTAAGTATTGTTTGGTTGTTTTTATTGCAGAAACTAATAACATATGATTTTCACAAGAAGCGTTTTTAGAATATTGACATCAGAGATGACAACTTTCTCTAGTCTAGAGGAAACAGGAAATTTCAAAGTCTCATACAAATTTGTGCAAAGAATGTCTAGATCTTTAATAAATTATGTCACTGAATTCTTGATAATAATGAGAAAAACTAAATTTAAAGAAGTTAATTTATAATAATAATGACAGCCTCAATTCATTAAGGACTATTTATGGACCATGTACAACACTATTTAGTTGGCCTACTTTACAGCAATCTTTTTTTTTTTACAGCACTCTTTCAAGATAACTAATTGTATTGCACATGAAAAACCAAGGTCCTGAAAAAGGTAATGTGCTCCAAATCACACAGCCAGTATTCACAGCTTTGAGATGAAAGTCTGTCTTATTCCAAAGCCATTGTTCTTTCTGTCACATCACATTGCCTTACAAAAGATAATTATTTTAGATTTCCTATTGTTCACTTTTTCTAAGAATCTCTCCATAATCTACACAGCTTTCTCTAAACTACCTAATAGTTCAGAATTGAGGGAAAGTTATAAATTATAACTTGAGATTGCAAAGTTCTTTGTGTAGCCTCAAATGCTGAAATGACCAACAGGGAGGTGAATAGGAGCAGGAAGGGGCACTTGGTCTTTTCTTTCAGACTGATTTAGCCTTGGGCTGCTAGGGAATGTATTGATTCGAATGAAGGTATTGCTGTTGTTGGATTCAAGCAAAGGAAGTCTTTATACTACATCAATTGTTGAAGAGATAATGTATTATATTTGAAGATATTTGAAGAGCAAGAATTCCAAGCTCTTTGGAAAAAATGACAAGAGGACCCAACTGTGGGTGTCTGTGGTGAACCATTATAAAGCACTATTATGTGGTGGAATGAAGTAATATTTGAACCGCAAGGGACATCTTCTTAAGATGTATGCATAAATTTCTGCTGCATCCCAAAGTATGACGGTGGTCTAGAGGAAAATAATTTCCACCACTGTATGAGTTGTGATGTGTTCTCATGCTTGCTTTTGCCAAAATCAATTTTACTTGAAAATTGGAGTTGAGAAACTACTCAGATGCCTAATCCATTGTTCACTCATGCTGCTCTTGGCCTGGGTTCACCACAGGAATGTGATAAATATACTGCAAACCGTCCAAGGCAATAAGATATTTCTTTCTCTAGATGACTGATGTTTTTTTTAATTGATATCTTTTTAAAAATTTTTTCTAGTGTAATGAGCACATAGCAGAAAATTTGTTGGGAATTAAATCATATTTTGTTATGTATATATGTAAAAGAGTTTGAATTTATCGGTCTCAGGAAAACTCTGCTTAATTTCGGTAGATTTATTTTAGAAGCTTCAAATTTTAAAAAAATGCTCTGATGATCAGGAAGATAGAAAAATTCCTTAAAATAAGTTGATGCAACTATCCCCTCAGCCTGAAACAATTTCTGCATTCCAGAGGTTTCTGGGAATGGTAGCCTTAATTAAATCACAAATGATACTCCCTATTCCTCCAATTTATAATGAGATACTTTTTTTTATGGGAAGGGATAAGACTTCCTTTAATACTAGCCTCGGAAATTCAACCATAGGGATAACCCAAAGTAAACTTAACTATGATACAAAGTCAGGGAAAGATAATTACATTTTGAAAGAAAATTATCCTGAAGAAAGAGGTTATGCCATGTATCAATCGAAAATTATTATTATCAGTCAAAAATTAAATACTTAATTAGATATCATCTTATGGCTGAATCAGAAAGTTCCTTAGAAACCAGAAATGGTAATTGCAAATCAGAAATGACTGAGAATAAATCCACCTAATCTGAGAGGTGATGAGCCAGCAAAGAATTTCCATTGACCTGAGATGAGCTAAGAAGTTTGGAATACAGGAAGATAGGAACAAGTTAGGAAGCAAGGCATGCACCTATTGAAGCAAACAATATGAAGCACTGATGACAAAAATTTGAGGCTATGAAGAGTCATTTCCTGGTGTTGTCAACAGAACATGGATATAGACCGGGAGGTAAAAGCATAGAGTTGAGTGAGACAAATTCAGGACACCACCTTTTATGAGTATAGAAGACTTATTATTATTACCTGTGAAGTTGACAAATGTAGTCAAAAGGCAAAAAATGCAATATAAAAGTACTGATACAAGTAATACTCCTAATGTATGAAAGAATATCAGCTTTTACTCTGATACGTGCCTAAATAAATGGAAAGGCAAAATTGATTGTTATTGCTAATGTGCTGAGTGAAAATAATCTCAATAAATATGCACATAAAATCATGCTGGTATATGGGTTTTATATGTTTTATCAGTGTATAAAACAAACAAGCCTACCCATTGAAATCTGTATTGTATGAAAAGGAGTCTATGGCAATACTTGCACTAAAAATTACTTGAAAAAATTGGGAATTTAAAATTCTGGGACACAATTTTAAAGGAGTAATTTCTGCTCCTGTAAATATTTGTTTTATCCTATGACTTTCTTGTGAACTCTTTAACATCTGAGATATTGTTAGTAGAAAAAAAATCTGATTTAATTTATTGAGATTCTGAAACACATGTGTTTAAACATTTTTTTCTTTTTCTTTGAAACTTAGAGATTCACAATGTAAATTATACTTACTTAGAGACTGTTCTATAATGAAATTAACAAGAACTCTAAACTCTTAATTAAGTTAACACTGAGATGTTAAATGAGGGCAAAGATATTAGAGCACAAAGTATTAGGAACAAGGGTACGGCCTAAGAAAAAATAAATTAGTTAAGGAAAAACTGCAATTATCTTAATCAATAATTTGATTCAAACAGTTCAAAGAAGTGCATAGCTTCAACTGGAAAAATATTGAAGAGAATGGAAGGAGACTCTTAAATGGTTAACCTCTAAGTAAAATAACATGCATTTTCTATAGACCAGGCAGACTTTTAATGATGACTTTATTTTCACATATTGCATCTGAATAAAAAATAATCCTCCCTAAAGAGAAGGAATTAGAACTGTAAAATGGTAAGATAATAGGTGTATCGTTTCAAAAACTTACAAATTTATGTTGCTTTCTGTACTATTGACAAAAATCAAATACATATTTTGAATCATGTGTGTAAAATATATTGTTTCACCCACAAGCTCTTATATAAAACACTGTAAGCTACCACTTAAATCTAAAATGCAACATATAATAGTAGAGCCTTACCAAAAATAGGTGGTATTAAGTAATTGCTGTCTGCTTACATGACACCAGCTATGTCTGTCTTATTGTTTACTAAAATTAAAAGTCCTAGGCTTGCCTGGGTGCCTCAGTCAGTTCCAGCTCAGGTTAAGATCTCAGGGTCTTGGGATTGAGCTCTACATCACTCTGTGCTCAGCAGGGAGTCTGTTTGAGATTCTCCTTCTCCCTCTCCCTTTGCTCTCCCCTTGCTCTCTCTGTAAAATAAATAAAGCTTTGAAAAAATAAATAAAAGTCTTATATGTACAAATTAAAATACTACATGTATAAGTTAAAGTTCTGTATTTAGGCACACTTTCAAAAAGAAAAAAAACAAAAGAGTAATGTTGCCAATATCTCCCTATCAACATAATTTAGGTAACACCATATATTTAGTAATACATATGTATTTAATGTCATAAGGAAAATTACTCAATATACTCTTAAGTGAAAAAAATTTAGTAACAAAGCAATTATGTGGAGTAGATGACACCACTGTGGGAAGGGGGATCTAGAATAGCAATGACCAAGAGAAATTTATATCCTGGTAGAAAGAGAAGGGAGGGGAACTTAATGGGAAGAAATCAGAGAGGGAGACAAACCATGAGAGACTCTGGACTCTGGGAACCGAACTGAGGGTTACAGAAGGGAGGAGGGTGGGAGGATGGGGTAACCAGGTGATGGGTATTAAGAAGGGCACATGTGGTGATGAGTGCTAGGTGTTATATGCAACTAATGAATCATCGAACACTACATCAAAAACTAATGATGTACAACTATATGCTGGCTAACTGAATATAATAATTTTTAAAAAAAGAATTTCTATAATCTGTAGTGCCCAATGTGATAATCACCAGCTACATATGGCACTTGAGCACTTGACCATGTACCTAGTGTGACTGAGAAATATCCAAGTTCTTAAAGTCTTCTAAGTTTATTTTTGCAAGACTAAATATTCATTTAATCTTTTTACTTCTATGGCATCTCAATATTTTCAAATCCCTCTACATCTTTCTTTGTAACTAGGTTGTTTCCTTATATAGAATTTAAAATTACTCATTGCTTAGTAAATCATTTTAAGGAAATAGGTAAAAGCACTTAGATATGTACTTGGGAATTGATTCACAAGACAGTTCTCATAAAATCAAGAACACTTTCTTAAAGCTAGAATTTCCTCTAGTCTAGGTCCTCAGTTATGGTGCAAAATATAGGATGTTGTATTTTATTATTCTTTCATGCTCTTAACTTCATTTATTTCTTTCACTTTCCTCACGTTGTTTTACTACTTTCTCATCTCTTCTTTGCTTGCTTTTTCTTTTTATTGCATCGTTTTCTTTTTATTTGATGCCATATAGTAGAATATGGTAAAAATATAAAGTCACCCTTAAAGTGAAAAATAAGGAAAATATAACAGGAAACAAGATTAACACATTTAATTTTAGTTACATTTTATGTACATAACTTTTTATATTAGTTCTAACTTAGTGTTATTCCATATTGGAATAAATAATGTAAAAATTATTGTAAAAAACATAAGAAAATGGGCAACAAATTTAAAATAATGTTAATCAATTCTACAGGTAACCTAACAGCCTTATATGAAACTTACTGAGGAAGAAAATCTAAAATAATAAATTATACATATTAAAGGATGCATAAACAGATGAGTGGTTCAGAGCTCCTTGATTTGTCATTCAACTCTCATTGAGAAAGGAAGTGAAGAAGGGAAGCTAATTTACTAAACAAGCATGTTCTGAAGTGAGAGTCCATGTCAGGCACTGGTCTAGGCATTAGGGGTAGGGTAATAAGCAGAACTAAGTCCCTATTATAAAGTGTACATTTTTTGGCTGATTTTAAAACTATTGATGAAGCTGATAGCTCTGTGAGTTTCATGAAATTCAAACTTATTTATTGACCATTACCCAGATATGTCATCCTTCAGGAGCTATCTGGCACACAAATGATGCTATACGAGTTTTTGCTAACAAAATATATAAATGTCATAATAATAGCTGGATGAGTCATCACTTTTTTTAATTTTAGTATGAAGGTTTTCAATTTCTCTACTCTAGAATTCTGCACTATGAATTAAAAATAATTGTCTTCTCATATGCCTCATGGATCCTTTGTGTCCATCTCAGTGATACAGTTTACAATGTTAAATATAGCTAATAGAATTGCATACTAATAGAAAATATGAAATTCACTGCACTTTTTGTGGTCTCCTTTTGTTAAAAATGCCAAGTTTTGCTTGACTTCAATTCAAAACCATACACATCTTTCAAAATTGTCCATGGCTTTTTTCTTATATACCGTCTTCCTAGTATGCCTAATACTTTCTTTGTCTTTTAATAGTATAAATGACTACTATTCCCCCCAAATATGAGAACATCCCAGTCTAGAATACCTACTCATGTTCTAAAGATCTTTTTTAGAGTTAGTTCATAAAGACAATTATCTGTTCAGCCACTTAAAGTATAACCTAAAAGGTTTTGTAGAAATTAATAGGCTCTTTAAAAAATTTACCCAGATTCTAAAATTTCAAAGAACAGATTACATCCTTTCCTAAAAACCTTTCCTGGAATTTTATGTTTAAATGGCTCTTTTTACAATAAGAGGTAAATATCGTCAAAGAGAGAGACAAGAATGTTGGAGAAAAGTGAAATAAAACATAGTTCAACACAAGTTAAGCCCTATTCGGTTTTGGGGAAATTTTAAGAATGATATCTGAAAGTTTACCTAGAATTTTAAAGATGTCATTCAGATATTTTATAAAATAGTAAGTATGCCATTTCATCCTAATAGAAAACTTTTTTTCAATCTATACTAAACTCAGAACAAGTTCAGGGTCACTGTGAGACTTAGGCCTCCTATAAAATTATATTTTTCCATAAGACTTAGGAAAGAACAGATTTTAAATACAGTGAGCAAAAGAAACACTCATTCTTATACTCTTAAGCATCTTGTTGCACTTAGAGTGCCTATCTGCAAGCCACATTGTTTCATTTAATGGAATATTTAACATGTACTCTCAATAGGTCTCCCACTCATATTTTACTTTAAGTTTGATACTTCAATGTGCAATCATTTTCTTTATTTATAAATAGCCTTTTTAAAGATGTCAAAGTCTGACAAAGTTTGGATTGTAGTACATTTTTAGTAGTAATGGTGGCATCAAACATTTACCCATTTTGCTCTGTTAAGTCCTCAGTCACAAATTCTAGTCATAATGGCCATACCTAACCCACTTTTCCTAATGTTCTAACTTAAACTAAGGTTGACAAATCTAAATAGAGCCTCCTTTTGGTTTAAGCTCTTATGCCTACATTGTGTTTCTGTCACAGGAATGATGGTAAGAGGGACTAATTAAAAGTACAAGGAATGTGCCAGGGTTAAAATCACAGATTCTGCTCATTAACAGTAATTTACCTAAGGATATTTCCAAAGAATTCTTTCAATGTCTGAAAAGAACAAAAACTGAAAGAAGGAGGAAGGAATAAGTTGAGAAAACCATTTATAAATATTTTATATTCGAAGTGTGATTTTAAAAAATCACTAATACTATCCATGGAGGAATCCAATTATAAGTAGAATTTCAAATATTGGCTTTTTTCATCATCTGTGCCTGTGTATTTTTGTGTATGCATGGATGTGTGTGAGCGTTTTAAAGGGGGATATCCTCTTTAAATCTAAAGAGTAGAAAAAGAGGAAAAAAATCAGAGCCATTTTGTTAATTGTCATTTTCCTGCTGTTTCCATGGTAATACTGGCTGCCAGACTTCTCTACAGAGTGACAGTCCAACAATTCACACACTACACCCTTTCAAGCACAATGAATGGCTGTGAAAGAGTCCAAACAGGCACCATTCAGGAAACATGTGATATCTACTCAATGCACTACCTTTCATCCACATTTTCCAAATTGTAGTTAATTTAATTCTAAACAAATAGCTAAGGGGTACAAATGAGGATTAGAAGGAAAAGAACATCTTGAGCCCTAATGGGGGTGGTTTGTGTGAAGAACAATACAGCACTTTCTTCTGTTGCCAAGAAGGCTGGATGTAAAAATGCATTTTCCCTCTTCATCTAAGGTCTCCATTTAAACTCTATATCAACAATGAGAACCATGACAGAAAATTTCTTGGCAAAATAGTTTATGTAGATTTTGGCTTTCCATTTGGAAACACATTTGATACAGTACGAAGTAATTTCATTTACTGTGAAATAAAACATAACATCAGACATTTTATTGACAATTAGAAGCTACCAATTTTGGTAAGGTTATCTTTTCCTCAATATTTAGCACCCTTCAAGGTTCAGGAGAAGAAAAACAGTGAACTAAAAAGTCTCTATAACAAAATACAAGGAATTGTCTTTATTCAGTTTAGAGTTATGTATGATTTTGTATTTGGATATCAGTAAAGTAGGCCATGATCATTTAAAAAACAAAAAGGACAAGAAAAGGTAAAATGGCAACCCTACATATAATTTCATATTATTTGAATGGAAGAATCATGGAAAAATCATCTCCGGCATTCATTTTTCAGGTACATGGCTCAGAAACAACAATCGTAAATTTTATATTCAATATCACAATTGTACCTATAAGCATATTTGCATTTCCTTTATTACATTTAACTTTCTAAGAGACTACTCTTATTTATGTTTACTGATCCAAGAAAAAAAATCCAAATGACTCTACTAATAATTCTTCATCCCCATTTCAACACAGCTCTGTTTGAAATATGAGCATATCCATAAGTTTATCTTTGCTGTTGATGATTACATAATATATTTTTAATCCTAGTGAGTTATTTGAGAGGTTATCACATTGGTGTTCAGAGAGTTTCTATGATTTTTGACTCTATAGTAGTTTCAGAATAGACTTTTATTCCATTCCAATTTGTCAGCTATAAAAGAATCTATAAAGAAATGACTTGTGATGACTAGTTTCTGAGTAGATTTGTCCTAGGGCTAAAGTATGAACTGTGCTAAATCTTTTTGGAAATTTAAATGATACTAGGATCATAGTATTTCAGATGTTTGACAAAGGTCTTAAAATTCTTTCTTTTTTACTCATTTCTTCTGATTTTTTCCTCTAATGTTGAGGACCTTAGGGTTGACAATCTACAGTTGTTGAAATGTGCAAGACAAAAGGTCATTTTCCTCATGTATAAGAGCTGGTATCCAATGTTACCTTGTGAAAAAAGTCACCTTTGACGCAGAGAATTAGGTAGGAAGCCACTACTTTTATTACTTCTAGAAATTTTGATCTTCTAGATGAAATCTTGATGGTTTTCTTGTGACAAGAGGAAGAAATGGACACTTTTACTGTAAATAGTTGCATTTAGTTTCTAGGAGCCTGATATTATCATTTCAAGCCTAGGACTCAAAAACATCCAGCATTGGGCATCCCACTGTCAGAGTGCTGCAGGCAGATCACCCTCCAATCATGCTCCTACCACCCTCAATTTTGTTTACTTGTTTTCAAGCCTGCATTCCTATGGAACTAAAATATACATTGGAGATTTCATCTTTTGAGAGAAGTCAGTAAAACCTAGGTGTTATCACTGCCAAGCCCACCCCTGTGTGCTACTGTATATCTTAGGCAAAGAGTAGAGGGAAAGGAATTGAATTTATTAATATTATTTTTAAAGCCACAAATTGCAAACAATCCTATTTTATGGTAAGTTTCCAAATAAAAAATAAAAAAACATGTTAAGTGCTTAGAAGTGGTCTATGGAAGGAAAAAGCATAGGTAAAAAATTACTTCAAAGAAAATTTTATGGTGCTTAAAGAAAGCTCACTATCAATAATTTGGGAAGAGAGGCTATTGGCTTGGTAATGGTGCTTATCCAGCTGCACTATGACTATCCATATGCCTTAGTACTATCTCTTAGGGCATTTCTTTTTAGGAAATGAAACTTTCCTGGACCAGATTTTAAATTAAAAAAAAAATCAATAATGACATCATTTTTTCACAAACACAAGAAAACAATAGGGAAGTATAGGAATAATCCCTATAGCAGGTTGGTTACGTGTCTCACTATGGTAGGCAGTAATTTATTTTCTTCCAAAAGAACAAATTATCGTATTCTTCTATAGAGGGTACATTGGTCCAAGGAAACTTCCAGACCCACAAATGGATAGAGAGACAGGAAACTCTTGAAATAGTATGCCACATGGAAGATATATTTGTCTAAGTGCATTATTCTGAGGAGAGGGTCAAAGTTTTATCTAAATCTCAAAAGATGATATTACCCAAAAGTATGGACATCACTGGTTTGTGGAGTTTTAAGAATTTTAGTGTTATCATCACTGTGTTACATATGATTTCTTTAAACTACATTTCCCGGAGGGACTAAAAACTCTATTACCATAAAAATTAATGAACTATTCACTCAGTCTGGTAAGTTTCTTAAAAACAAAAACATATGATATTTGTCATATATTTGTTAGGAATTAGGGCTTTTTACCTTTTTCTCACACTTGGCCCAAAGAAAGTGAAAAGTCACTAAACTCAGAAGCTTTCCAATAAGTTGATGGTAATTCATAAGTGACTTCACTGGTTTTTTTTTTTGTTTGTTTTTTGTTTTTTATTAACACCATTGCGCTTACACAAAAATGACACTGAGAATGAAGTCTTTCTATCTTTTTTTTTACTTTGGGGTATAAATATGAGTTTTAAATTCTACAATGTCACTCTTCTCAGAAGTGGGCCTTCTGGCCTATTTAAACCTTATTTTGAGACTAATAAAGAGCAGCTGAAAATCTTCATCTTTAGAAAACATGGAGAAAAAAACAGGAATGAATCACACAACATTGTCATTATGGGGATATTAACTCCCTATAAGAGGGAAATATGGATCCTTTGGACCATGTCAAATGCTCCAGCAGACTGACCAAACAGATGTTTGTGAATTTAACTTGTCTTCTTTAAACATAGTATCTAATTGTTTTCCTTCATTCAGGCAACAAATAGATTTTAGCAAGGAAGACCAATGTTACTCAAATTCCTTCCATCAACAAAATGTGATATTTTTATTTCATTTTATTTTTTTTTTTTTTTAAAGATTTTATTTATTTCACAGCGGGAGAGAGATCACAAGGAGGCAGAGAGGCAGACAGAGAGAGAGGGGGAAGCAGGCTCCCCACTGAGCAGGGAGCCCGATGCGGGCCTCGATCCCAGGACCCTGAGATCATGACCTGAGCCGAAAGCAGAGGCTTTAACCCACTGAGCCACCCAGGCGCCCTTTTTATTTCATTTTAAAGGAAGATCAATTACCATCGGTCTTGGAAGCCATGTATCTATGTTAAAACAATCTGGAGAGCAAGAACTATTAATGATTTTCTCTTACCTGAACATCTAATTACTCAAATGATACATTCAATAAAAACATGAGATGGAGAACCACAAATTCCAAATTTGCCCTTTTGGTGATAGTATAATTTTGAGCCTCTATACAAAATATAGTTTTTTCAATAATAATTTTTTTCAATAATAATTTTGAATATTTCCTTTCATATACCAACATTCTGCTAGTCAACTCTTGGTTATCTAGGTTTTTATTTTCCACTCAGTTTGTTCTCAACAATTAAAGCATTCTGCCAATCTTTAGAAAATAAATAAAATAGAATGAAACAAAAATCTGTTGGAGTTTCTGTATTACTCTAATTAGTTATAAGGAACAAATTTGAGTAGTCTAAAGTGAAAATTTTACAATATTGATTTACTTCATTAACAATCTTGTTCTTTCCAAGAAACACATACAAGGGTTTGTCATTCTTTAGCCAAGGTTCTAAGTGCTTTGCACACTTTAGCTCAATTACTCTTCACAATAACCTCTTGAGATGGATGCAATGATTATCCATTACAGCTAAGTAAAAAAAAGATTTTTCAAAATTTAAGTAATGTATTCAAGGTCACAAAGCTTGTAAATCATACTGCCAGGATTTGAAATCAGGCAGTACATCTCAAAAGTTCTGAGATTTTAACCTAAAAGTTTTGTTTACCTCCACTTCAGCCATATTATCATTCTGTCTTAATATTTGTTTTTCACTAAATTAAGGTAAGTTATTTATCTTTTTTGGATTGTATTTGCTTATGTGTATTTTTCAATATTTTCAATATTTCTTTGTTCTTATGTTTTAGATATACATTTTAAAAATTACATGTTGCTGGATTTTCTTAAACAAATCTGATCATTTATGTATTATAATTGGCAAAATGAATTATTAACAACTATAATGACTACTGGCATACTTAGATTTATCTTTATCCTACTTTGAGTTTTATATGTCTTGTTTTTCATAGCTGTTTTCTTTATTTCTTGTTTTGTTTCTTTCTCTTCTTTTTTATTTCTTGACTCATTTGCTTTTTATATTTTATCCTTTTTTAAAAAGTATGAAAATTTATTGTGATTATAATTTTTTATATAAATAATATTTACTTAGGCTTACTTACTATCATTTCCTTTGCACTCTACTCTTCCTACATCTAGGTTGTTTTCTTTCTTTCTGAAATGTATCATTCAGAAGTTCTGATTGTGTTGGTCTGTTGGTGGTAAGCACTCTCAGTTTTAACATTCCATTATCTTGTCACTTTTGTTTTTTTTTGAGAAGAATACTATCAATTTATTTTAAGGAGCTTTAAAAAGATATACATTAACACACATGATAAGTTTTGAACCACATATAACAATATATAATTATAAGAGGCTGCTCAATGTCAATGTCTCAGATGAATGATATATCATCACACACTTTTCCTAAATTAGTTTACCAGTTTACTTACATAGAAGAAATCGGTAAAAATAATAATAACTATAAAACTTGGGTATTTAGGGGCACCTGGGTAGTTCATGGGTTAAGCCTCTGCCTTCAGCTCAGGTCATGATCTCAGGATCCTGGGATCAAGCACGTCTGGTTCTCTGCTCAGCAGAAAGCCTGCTTTCCCCCCTCTCCCTGCCTGCCTCTCTACCTACTTGTGATCACTCTGTCAAATAAATAAATAAAATCTTTTTTTAAAATTGGCTGTTTATTCTCCCAGGCACTCTTGTAAGATCTTTTCAGAAATCAGTTAATCATCACTGTGATGTATCTAGGCATAATTTTTCTTCAAATTCTGCTTTAGTTGTGAAGTCCCTCTTTAACTTGTGGGTTCTTGTTTTTAATTTATTTTGCAAAATCTCTGCCATTTTCTTTCAAATATTTTTCCTGTAGCATTTTTAAGCTCCATTAACACATATGTTGAATCTTTTTATATATCTCTTGCTTTTTTTTTGAGTAAATTTTTTCTACCTGTAAGGCTTTCTGAATCTGTCTATGAATTTCTTCTGATATATCTTTGAGTTTACTACTTTTCTCTTCATCTGTGTACAATCTCCTATTAAAAACATCTACTGGGTTATCAAGCTCAATTATTGTATTTGAAAGCTCCAAAATGCCTGTTTTAGCTTTGTTTTTATGATCTATTTATTCTCTTGGTTTTAAATTGTGTGAAGTTGTATCCTGATTTGATTGGAAATTTTGTTGAACTCTAGATTGGTCTATGGGGAAATTATAAGATGCAGATCTGAATATTTTCTTCCATAGGGGATTTACTGTTACTTCTGGCAAGCAGTTAGGGTAAGTGCAAAATAACCTAATACTAATGAGGGCTGATCCAGAGCAGGACTTCTGAATTTTTAAGAGCTGATCTATTTCTGAATCACTCCAATTAGCTGCATATAGTCCTTTCAGGGGTGGCAGCTGAGCCTGTGGTTTTAAAATGTTCCCTTATCCTTCGTGATCTCTGAAATCCAAGTTTTGTACTCATAACTCCATAGGACTTTTGAAAGCTCTGCCAGATTTTCAACCTTTCAGAATCCTCATCAAAAATCAAAATATCTAAAGACAAAAAGCAACACAGAATATGGGGCTCACGTTACTAAACTGAGCACCAGAATCTTGTCCTCACAATCCACAGATCCACAGGTGTTCACTAATTTGTTAGCTCTCTGATGCTTTCAAACACACACACACACACACACACACACACACACACACACACACACATACACACACACGCATGGAAATACACCTCTGCATTTTGGTCTATGTTCTTAATTAGATACAATACATGATTGAATGCCTGACTGTGCCTGACATAGAACAGACAGTCAACACACTGTTGAAGAGAGACATATTTTTAAAGCATATTATGTTTCAGACGCTCTTTTAAGTACATATATATTATGATACTAGTTAGTAAAATCCCTAAATAATTACATTTTACAAATGACACATTAAGCAACTTGTAAAAATTTGCATATCAGTAAATGGTAAAGCCAAGATTAAAAGCCAAGTTTGAATGAAAGAAAGCATTATTATTTTATTGTCTTCTTTATACAAATGCTCTCTATTCTTTGTTTTCTTTTCTTTTTCATTTCTTCCCCCTCATTCTCACTCAATCTCTCCCTTCCTCTTTCTCAACCCCTTCCCTTTTTTTCCTTTCTTAAAAAAAATCTAGGGCACCTGGGTGGCTCAGTGGGTTAAAGCCTCTGCCTTCAGCTCAGGTCATGATCTCAGGGTCCTGGGATCGAGCCCCACATCGGGCTCCCTGCTCAGCGGGGAGCCTGCTTCCTCCTCTCTCTCTCTGCCTGCCTCTCTGCCTACTTGTGATCTCTCTCTGTCAAATAAATAAATAAAATCTTTAAAAAAAATCTAAGGATAAGATATGATGATCTAACATTTCAGCCTAGATTCTGAAGAGCTAGAGTACCAACATAGGTGAGGCTATACATAATGATGACATTGGCTGTTTGATAAATTAGTATAAGGGGAGACTAACTCTGCTTACATCACCTGTTACACCATCTCAATTGATTTCCAGTAAGACCCCTTAATGATATTTGTCTATTTTCTTTCTTATCTCCTGGTCTCCCAATTTGCCACAAATCTCTCCACTTCTCACGATCCTTTTTCTCTTAACTTAGACACTTAAAACTTATCTTTTATAAGAACTATATCCATTTCCTAAATGTATCTATAATTGCTGTTTTGCCAGACTCCAATCCATTCTCCAAACTGCAGCCAGTCTAATCTTTCCAAAAGTAAAACTTTTCATGATATACCTCCCAAAAGGCTTTAGTGGCCTTATATATCCCTCGGGGCAATCCTCAGCAGGAAACAGAAGTACTTTGCAGCTTAGCCCCTTCTCACTTGTTAGCCTCTCTGCATATTTTCCACAGCTCTTTATCATGTCATGTTCTCTTCACCGTATTTTTTAATTTTCACATATTGTTTTCTCTCTTTGGTATTGGAATGTCTTTACTCCTTCCTGTTTTATCTTTGCAAACTCCTCCATTTTTAGTATCAATGTAGTCATGACTTCCTCCAAGAAGGTTTTTCTAATCTCCAATGACAAGATTTTTACATGCTTCCATATATCTCTGTGTAGTCCATATTATCAGTCCTATAGTTTCCTATTCACTCATTTGTGTCCTAATTCCACTGTACTTCACAATGAATTTGACATGGATAGGGCCCTCAATAAATGTTTATTTAATAAATGACTGAATAAATGAATGATAAGAAAAAAAGGTGCAAAAAATGTCCATTGTGTCACCTAATTTATATGCAAGAAAAACTTATGCACATACTTACACACATACATAAATACTAGTAAAATGATTGGAAGATTACACAGCACAATATTTATGATAGTTATAATAAAAATGTATGCATAAGTTGCCTATATAATTCAATCAATCATGTAAAACAGATTATACGAGTTACTCCCAATTTTATCAAAACTGGATAGACTCATAGCATCTGAAATTTCAAGTGCTTTTGCATATCACTTTCTTGAGTGGTATTTTGGTACCAGAATTTGAGCCTTAATTTGATTATGGAATCAAATTATGTTCAACAATTGTGTATTAAATTCCTGTCATGTTATTACTACTTAACTAGGTGCTATGATAAAAAGGAACAATTTTACAACTGTTTTGGGGGTTTTCATAAACTTTTGGAGATAAAAAAACATTAACATATATACGTAAGACTTGGATTTTTTTTGATCAGGTAATTGGGAACTGTATATATACTTGTGTGTAAGATATTCAAGGTTGGGAGATGGGATAACTGGGTGATGGGTATTAAGGAGGGCTTGTGTTGTGATGAGTGCTGGATGTTATACACAGATAATGAATCACTGAACATCAAAAACTAATGATGTACTACATGTTGGCTAACCGAACATAACAGTAAAAAAATATTCAAGGTTAGACTTTAATGCCTCTTTCATTCTACTCTTCTCACATCAGTCACTTCTGTTTTACTGTATTATTTTTTATATTTATACTTTTTTATTTATACTTACACTTATTTTTGAGGCATAGAATCTAACACTTAAAAAGAACTGAAAAACCTTTAAGGGTTAAACTATTGTTTGCCTGAATGTCTCCATCAAGAGCATCACCAAGTAGCCATATTGCTTAGACCTGAATACCTAGAATAATGCTAACTGCAGATTTCACAAGCTGTTACCATTCTGCACTTTCTCCTGTGGTTTCCAGTCACATCAAGACCAAGTCCAATCCCTCTTCCCTACTGACTAGTGAATATCTGAAAATAAATACTTTGCTACTTCTGAATCTTCTTTTTACTGCTATCTAAAAATCCCTCATCTGGGGCACCTGGGTGGCTCAGTGGGTTAAGCATCTGGCTTCAGCTCAGGTCATGATCCTGGGGTCCTGAGATTGAGCCAGAGTGGGGCTTCCTGTTTGGTAGGGAGTTTGCTTCTCCCTCTGCCCCTCCCCCTACACATGCTCTCTCTGGCTCTCAAATAAATAAAATCTTTAAAAATATCACAGTGTTTGATAATGGATTTGAATTTTGAGACCAAAGAGTTTGTTTCTGGAGTCCCTCCATATGATACAGTGTCATTCATAATACAATCACAATACAGTGACAAGTGTATAGCTTGTTATTTTCTCTCTGTGATAGTCACAGTATATCAAGGGATTTGTGCCTACACAGCCACAAAGTTAGGGTAAACATTATCAAAATTTCTCCTGGCAAGCTCTACTAAGCAACACACTACTGTCACTTAGCATCTATTTTTTTTTAATTATAATTCGGTTAAACTGTGTCTTGCATAATTTTTGTATTTTTCAAGAAATTACTAAATCATTCAGTGATATATTTTATATTTAAATATAAAAATACATATTATATTTTGAAATATTACTCTATTTTATAAACTATAACTGTAACTAAAATATAACTTTAACCTAAATATAACAGAATGTTTTAGAACATAGTTATTTTAATTTTAAAAATATATATTTGAATATGAAACCATATTTAAATAAATACACTAAATAAAAATGAAGGCAGTACTTTTTAATGAAGCATTACAATTTTGGGAATATTGCTTGTTTAGTCTATTGATTTAGTGAATTAGCCTACACAGACAAAATAATATATTTCCTACTTATGTTAAAATGTGTTATTTGAAAAAAAAACTGAGCGTCCCTTGGAAAAAAAAGAAAAAAAGAAAAAAAATGTGTTATTTTTTTGAAGTTTGAAAGAAATGAGACATGCAAATGGGAAAATTGGTCATGCTATCTTACAGTGAAAATAGGAATTTTTTCCATTATTGTGATTTAAAATAAATATAATGATTTTCCTCCTTAATATCCAGTGGAAGTTCAGAAACTAAACTAGAGATAATTATGTCCTTGGCAGGTGTAGAGTGACACCATGTGGAGTAAAACAGAACACAGCTACTCCTCCAGGATGACACTGGCTCTCCCCAGAAGAGCACATTTTGAAAAGAGAGGAAAACCATAATAAATAAGAAATAAATAAATATAGAACCACCCTAAAAAATAAGAGGGAGGAAACCAAAGGCTGATGTTTTAAGTAAGTCATCTAATTTTCCAAATTCTTCTTAAAATTCTTCATTAAGAACATGAGTATGTTCAAGTCAGCTATGAGCAAAGAAGGCTTATGCAGTTGGAATAGAATATGTAGCATTTTATAAGAAATATTTTATACTCTAGGGGTGCCTGGGTGACTCAGTGCGTTAAAGCCTCTGCCTTCAGCTCAAGTCATGATCTCAGGGTCCTGGGATTGAGCTCCGCATCAGGCTCTCTGCTCAGCAGGGAACCTGCTTCTTCCTCTCTCTCTGCCTGGCTCTCTGCCTACTTGTGATGTCTCTCTCTCTCTGTCAAATAAAAAAATAAAATTTTTTAAAAAAAGAAATATTTTATACTCTAAATAGAGGATAAAATTTGTCATAAGACATTGTGACCTATATACATCTGAGTATATTATTTATATATTTTATATATATTTATATTTTATATTATTACATTTATATAATATATAGTTGTGCATAATACCATGTGCTCATCACATCACATGCCCTTCTTAATGCCCATAACCCAATTAACCCTTCCCCTTACCCACCTTCCTCCAGCAACCCTCAGTTTCTTTCCCAGAGTCAAGAGTTTCTCATGGTTTGTCTCCCTCTCCCATTTCTTCTCACTCAGTTTTCCCTCATTTCCCCTATGATCCTGTGCACTATTTCTTATATTCCACAGATGAGTGAAACCATATGATAATTATCTTTCTCTAACTGACTTATTTCACTTAGCATAATAACCTCCAATTACATCTACGTCGAAGTAAATGGTAGGTATTCATCCTTTCTGATGGCTGAGCAATATTCCATTGTTATATATAGAATCTCTTATTTAACACAGACACCATATTTTATCCATGCTTTTATCTAGAAATTTCAGTGATCTAAGAACATTTACAACAAAAGTCACAGCTTAATTACTGAATATACTTTCTTCTCAAATATTTTTTAGAAAAACTCAGAACAATACATTTTATATTGAGTCCTTTAACATAAATGAGTTTCTTCCACAAGGAGAAGTCAGGAAATCACTGGCTAATGTG
Organism: Ailurus styani; assembly: GCA_002007465.1. Lineage (NCBI taxonomy): Eukaryota > Metazoa > Chordata > Mammalia > Carnivora > Ailuridae > Ailurus > Ailurus styani. The sequence goes on along the minus strand of LNAC01000525.1, from coordinate 109,435 downwards.
TACATTTGAGATGGCTTTTGGAGAAAAAAATTTGTTTAAAAATTTTTTTTGAAGAAACACATATGTAGCAATGGGATTTACCTATGTTGTTATTTTTTCATTTGTTCATTTACTCAACAAATATCAATAGTACATATATTACAATGTAGGTACTGTGAGAAGTGTTAAACACCTCTGTAAAGTAGAAATCTTTGTCCTTGACTTACTGGCAGTATAATGAAAAGTCAGAACAATAAATTGAGAAATGTTTAAAATTAGCATTAAATACCATTTTAGCATTTATGGAAAACATCGTAATATTTTTATAGACCTAATAATAGTGTAAATAATACCATTTTATCTTCCCAAAATATCCAAAAAAAAAGTTTAAAACTTGAATCCCATTATACCATTTACTGGATTTAGATGTTTCCATCACATTTATATTAACTGGAATCCCCAGTCTGGTCTACACTAGCTTCCCTCACTCCTTCTCTCCTGTCTTCCCACCTTCATCTCAACTGGGTTCTCCCCAGTCTCATAGGCCTTTTGCTCTGTTTGGGGACATATTGAGTCCATGTCTGCTGATAGCAGGCCTTTTACCAACTGTTTTCTGCCGAAATGTTCCTCCCTGCTTTCTGCCATTAGGTGTTTATCTTTTAAGGCTAAATGTGACTTGACTCCTATGTCCTCACAAAGGACACTTTTTGACTCTCCCATTTAATGCTCTCGCCCCCCCCCCACGCACACATTCTATATATCACTTTACTTCATTATAATTACTACTTTGACACTTATTAGTAGGTGTTATTTTCATATTTACTTGTGTTTGTTTTTTAATGTGGCTTTCCCAACAAGGATGTCAGCTCCCAGTGAAAGCATATTTGTTGTTAGCTGTATATCTGTCATTTAGAATGAAGGTTGTCCACCCAAAGGTGCTCAACAAGTATTAATTCAATGAATGTTGTTTTAATCCTTATTCATTCATTCATTATGCATGGCCTCTTCCAAAAGAGAGTGTTTGAGGAACTCTTTATTATGTTTTCCCCTTCCTTCCTCTCTCCCTCCCTTCTTTACCTTTCTTTAGGTTATCTTCTCCTCCTCCCCTCCCTTCCCCCTTCCATAGCCCTCTCTCTTTTCCTCCTTCCCTTCTCCCCTTCCTTCCTTCCTTCGATCCTTCCTTCCTTCCTTCCCTCCATCCTTCCTGTTTATCTGTCTTTCTGTCTTTCTTTTCCACAAATATGAAGATTTTCAAGTTTAGCAGTTAAGGAAAGATGACAACTTGATGCCAAATTGAATGTCTTTATATTGCTTCAATTTCTAAAAAAGTATTGGAAGTCAGTCTCCAAATACTATGATCAATCTCTGGGATAAATATCAAAGTATATATATATACACCAACAAGGCTTGCACAATTATATTTGTTCTTTAGGATTGCAGGAACAAGAGAGGTTTGCTTTAGAAGTGTGCAATATATGTTAAATATGTTAGAGTATTAAAAAGGTTTTCAGACATTTAATAAAGAAAGAGGGTTAGATTTATTGTGTAACCAATGAGTAGTACTTATATGGGGACACATTTTAAAGAAATACAAGAAAAAATAAAGTTTACTAATGGAAAAGGCATGTGTGAAATTTAAAATTTCTGCCTCACCATGGCAGCTATAATTAATCTGTAGTAGTTACCTTGAGTACTATGTCTCTACGGATTTGAGTTGTGTTTGTTCAGGCTTATAGGTAGTTTTTTGACTGAATAACAATGAGCTTGTAAGAAGCTTCCTAAATTAAATTATCTTAGTCAGAATACCTAGAATAATTTTCATTTTCCTTAAAGCATTTTGTCTGATAAAAGCATCTAAAAGATTTTGCCTGATACTAGCACTTTCCCAGGTGTTCTGTTTATACAATGCAGTAATTAAAAACACAGTTAATGAAGTAGCATTCAAGTACACTACAATTGGAAAATCTTATGGATTATCTGTGAAATTAACTACTTTTTTCCTGCTTAAAATGACAGTGGGTCTATCAGGGATGTTGAGTTTGTACAAAGTGGATGTATACATCCAAGTTTTGAGTTGCTATGAAGAGAGATTGTTCAGGTCTTCTATGCTTATCCTTCTCACTGTTGGTGAGAATGCAAACTGGTGCAGCCACTTTGGAAAACAGTGTGGAGATGCCTCAAAAAATTAAAATAGAGCTACCCTATGACCCTGCAATTGCACTACTGGGTATCTACCTCAAAGATACAGATGTAGTGAAAAGAAGGGCCATATGTACCCCCAATGTTCATAGCAGCAATGTCCACAATCACCAAACTAGAAAAAGCTGAGATGCACTTCAACAGATGAATGGATAAAGAAAAAGTGCCCCATATATACAATGGAATATTGCACAGCCATCAGAAAGGATGAATATCCAACTTTTGCATCAACATGGACGGGTCTGGAGGAGATTATGCTAAGTGCAATAAGTCAAGCAGATAAAGTCAACTATCATATCATTTCACTCACTTGTGGAACATAAGGAATAACACGGAGGACATTAGGAGAAGGAAAGGAAAAATGAATTGGGGGAAATCAGAGGGGGAGATGAAAGTTGAGAGACTGTGGACTCTGAGAAACAAGCTGAGGGTTTTAGAGGGGAGAGGGTGGGGAGATGGGTCAGTCTGGTGGTGGGTATTAAGGATGGCATGTGTTGCATGGAGAACTGGGTGTTGTACATAAACAATGAATCTTGGAGCAGTGCATCAAAAACTAATGATGTATTTTATGGTGACTAACATAACACAATAAAAAAATGTCTTTCACATTTAGTTTCCCCATCTCTTTTTTTTTCTCCACCTCCATGTTTGCCTGTTTTGTTTCTTAAATTCCACACATAAGTGAAAACATATGGTATTTGTCTTTTTCTGACTGGCTTATTTCACTTAGCATAATATACTCTAGTTCTATCCATGTCATTACAAATGTCAAGATGTCATTCTTTCTGATGGCTGAGTAATGTGACATTATATATATATATATACACACACACATATATATATATGCATACACACACACACACACATATACAAACTTCTTTATTCATTCATCAGTTGATGGACATTTGGGCTCTTTCCATAGTTTTGGTTATTGTTGAAAATGCTGCTATAAACATTGGGGTGCAGATACACCTTCAAAGTTTTGTACCTTTTGGTAAGTACTTAGTACTGCAATTGCTGGATCATAGGGTAGTTCCAGTTTTACGTTTCTGAGGAATCTCCATACTGTTTTCCAGAGCGGCTGCACCGGTTTCCATTCCCACCAGCGGTGCAAGAGAGTCCCTCTCTCTTTGCATCCTAACCAACACCTTTTCTTTCTTGTGTTACTAATTTTAGCCATTCTAACGGTTGTGAGATAATATCTCATCATGAAATCTATTTATATTTCTCTGATGATGAGTGATGTTGAACATTTTTTCATGTCTCTGTTAGCCATCTGGAACCCTCCTTTGAAAAAATATCTATTTGTGTCTTCCACTCATCTCTTAGCTGGATTATTTGTTTTTTGGGGTACTGAGTTTTTTAAGTTCTTTGATTTTGGATACCAGCCCTTATCAGAAATGTCCTTTGCAAATATCTTCTCCCACTCCATAGGTTGTCCCTTTAGTTTTGTTCTTTCCTTTACTGTGCAGAAGCTTTTTATCTTGCAGAAGTCCCAATAGTTCGTTTTTGCCTTTGTTTCCCTTTGTAGTGATGTGTCTAGTAAGAAGTTGCTATGGCTGATGTCAAAGAGGCTACTGCTTGTGTTCTCCTCTAGGATTTTGATGATTTCCTGCCTCACATTTATGTCTTTCATCTATTGTGAATTTATTTTTGTGTATAGTGCAAGAAAGTGGTCCAGTTTGCTTTTGCATGTTGCTGTCCGGTTCGCTGAACACCATTTGTTGAAGAGATCTTTTTTTTTTCATTGGATAGTCTTTCCTGTTTTGTTGAAGATAACATGTCCATGTAGTTGTGGAACCATTTATGGGTTTCCTATTCTGTTCCATTAATCTATGTGTCTGTTTTTGTGCCAGTACTATATTGTCTTGATGACTACAGCTTTGTCATATAGCTTTCAGTCTGGAATTGTGATGCCTCCAGCTTTGCTTTTCTTTTTCAGGATTGCTTTGGTTATTCAGGTTCTTTTTTGGTTCCATAAAAATTGTTAGTATTGTTTGTTTTAGCTTGGTGAAAAATGCTGGTGGTATTTCGATAAGGATTGCATTAAATATGCAGATTGCTTTAGGTAGTATAGACATTTTAGCAATGTTTGTTCTTCAAGTCCATGAGTATGGAATATTTTTCCATTTCTTCGTGTCCTCCTCAATTTCTTTCATAAGTTTTCTATAGTTTTCAGGATACAGAATTTTTACCTCTTTGGTTAGGTTTATTCCTTAGGTATCTTATTGTCTTTGGTGCAATTGTAAATGGGATTGATTCCTTGATTTCTTTTCTGTTGCTTCATTATTGGTATATAAAAATGCAAGAGATTTCTGTACACTGATCTTACATCTTTTTGCTTTGCTGAAGTCTTTCTTTCTTCTTTTCAGCTTCATTATTTTCCATAATTTTATCTTCTCTATCACTGATTCATTCCTCTGCTTCATCTTTCTCTCTCTTTTTTTCATATTTATTATTTATTTTTGAGAGAGAGAGAGAATACAAGCAGTTGGAGGGGCAGAGGGAGAGGAAGAGAAAGAATTCTCAAGCAGACTCCACAGTAAGCAGGGAGTCCCACTTGGGGTTTAACTCCAGGACCCTAAGATCATGACTTGACCTGAAATCAAGAGTGGACCACTTAACCAACTGAGCCACACTGGTGCCCCACATTTTCTTCACTATGGCATCCATTCAGTTTGCATCTTGATTATAGCATTTTTAATGTTGGCCTGATTAGATTTTAGTTCTTTTGTGTCTGTGGTAAGGGATTCTCCAGTGTCTTCTATGCTTTTTTCAATCCCGGCTTGTATCCTTATAATTTTTGTTTTAAATTCTAGTTCCTACATATTATATCTGTATTGATTAAATCCCTGGACATTACTTCTACTTCCTTTTATTTCTTTTGGGGTGAATTCCTCTCTCTTGTCATTCTGTCTAGGAAAAAAATGTCTAGAGCTTAGGTGTGTTATGGTCTGCTTGTTAAAAGAAACTCTCACGATTCTATTTGTAGAGTTGCAGTTTTGTTCTCTCAGTCCTCAGTTTGATTTTTTGGGTGTTCAGAATGATTTAATATTTATCTAGCTGTGTTCAATGAATAAGGAGAGCTTAGGGTCCTCCTACTCCCCCACCATTTTTACTCCTCCCCCTAGGTCTTTAATCCACTTTGAGTTTGTCTTTCTGTATGGTGTAAAAAAAAAGGTCCTGTTTTATCTTTTGCATTATGCTGTCCAGTTTTCCTAACACCATTTGTTGAAGAGACTGTCTCTCATTGGATATTCTTTCCTGCTTTGTCAAAGATCAATTGACCATACAGTTGTGGGCTTCTTTCTGAGTTTTTCTATTCTGTTCCATTGATTGATGTGTCTAGTTTCGGGCCAGTACCATACTGTTTTGATTACTTTTAATAGAACTTGAAGTCTTGGGTGCTTGGGTGGCTCAGTCGTTGAGCATCTGCCTTTAGTTCAGGTCATGATCCCAGGGTCCTGGGATTGAGCCCCACACAGGGCTCCCTGTTCCACGGGGAGCCTGGTTTTTCCTTTCCCACTGCCCCCTGCTTGTGTTCCCTCTCTCACTGTGTCTCTGTCAAATAAATATATAAAATCTTTAAATATATATGTATGTATACATACATATATATATATAACTTGAAGTCTGGAGTTGTGATTGCTTCCAGCTTTGCTTTTCTTTTTCAAGATTGTTTTGGCTCTTCTGGGTCTTTTGTGGTTCTATACAAATTTTAGCATTGCTTGCCCTATTTCTGTGAAAAATTCTGTTAGTACTTTGATAAGGATTGCATTAAATCTATAGGTTGCTTTGGGTATAGTATAGACATTTTAACAATATTTATTCTTTCAATTCATGATCATGGAATGTCTTTCCATTTCTTTGTGTCATCTTCAACTTCTTTCATCAGCGTTTTATAGTTTTCGGAGTACACATCTTTCACTTCTTTAGTTAAGTTTATTCCTAGGTATCTTGTTATGTTTGGTGCAGTTGAACATGGGATTGGTTTCTTAATTGTTCTTAATGTCCTAATTGCTTTCTTTCTGCTGATTCACTATTGGTTTATAGAAATGCAACAGATTTCTGCAAGTTGATTTTCCATCCCACAACTTTACTGAATTCATTTATTCATTCTAGCAGGTTATTTGGGGGTTTTTTGGTGGCATCTTTCAAGTTTTCTATATAGAGTATCATGTTATCTCAAATACTGAGTATTTTACTCTTTCTTCAAAAATTTGAATGTTTTTTATTTCTTTTTATTACCTGATCATGTGGCTAGGACTTCTAATACTATGTTGAATAAAAGTGGTAAGGGTTTTTTTTTTTTATATGACCCTTGTTATGTTGAAGTATGTTCCTTCTAAACCTACTTTGTTGAGGATTCTTATCATGAATGAATGTTGTACTTTGTCAAATGCATTTTCTGTATCTATTAAATTTAATATATGCTTTCTATCTTTTATCTTATTGATGTGCTACATCCCATTGATTGTTTTGTTAATATTGAACCCTTCTTGCAAGTCATGAATAAATCCTATTTGATTGTGGTGAAAGATTTTTCTAATGCCTTGTTGGATTTGGTTTGCTAGTATTTTGCTGTGGATTTTTGAATCAATGTTCATCAGGGATATTAGGCTGTAGTTTTATTTTTTAGTGGTGTTTTTATCTACTTTTGGTACTGTATAATGCTGGCCTCATAGAATGAATTTGGAATTTTTCCTCCTATTTTTTTAATAGTTTGAGAAAAATAGCTATTAACTCTTTAAATGCTTGGTAGAATTCACCTGTTAAGCTGTCTGATCCAGAACTTTTGTCTGTTGGAAATGTTTGATTACTGATTCAATTTAAATTTTTGGTTATCAGTCTGTTCAAATTTTCTAGTTCTTCCTATTTCAGTTTTGGTAATTTATATGTTTCTAGGAATTTATCCATTTCTTGTAGGTTGACCAATTTCTCATATAGTTTTCATAATAGTCTCATGATTGTTTCTATTTCTGTTGTGTTAGTTGCTTTTTCTCCTCTCTCATTTGTGATTTGTTTTTATTTGAATTCCTTCTCTTTTTTTCTGATAAGTCTGGCTAAAGGTTTATCAATTTTGTTCATCTTTTCAAAGAACCAGTTCCTGGTTTCATTGATGTGTTTTATTTTTATTTTCTTTATTTTTTATTTTACTTTTTATTTTCTTTTCTCTGCTGGCTTTTTATTTCATTTGTTGTTCATTTTCTAGCTACTTTAGATATAAGGTTAAGGTTATTTGTGATTTTTCTTGCTTCTTGACATAGGCTTCTATTGCTCTAAACATTTCTGTTAGAAATGCTTTTGCTGCATCCCAAAGGTATTGGACCATTTCTATTCACTTTTTGATTTCTTTGACTTCCTGGCTGGCCCTTTCATTGTTCATTGGCATGTTATATAACCTTCATGTATTTGTGGTCTTTCCAGACTTTTTCTTGTGGTTGGCTTCTAGTTTCATCATATTGTGGTCAGAAAAGGTGCATAATATGATTTTGATCTTTCTAAATTTGTTGAAGTTGTTTTATGACCTAATATATTATCTATTCTGGAGATGTTCCATGTGCACTAAAAAGAATGTGTATTCTGCTGTTTTAGGATGGAATGTTCTGAATATATGTTAAATCCTTCTGTTCCAGTGTGTCATTCAAAGCCATTCTCTTCCTTTGTTATTTTCTGTTAGATGATCTAACTGCCCATTGCTGTAAGTTGGGTGTTATATGCCCCTATTATTATTATTATTATTATTATTATTATTATTATTATTATATTATTGATTAGTTTCTTTATGTTTGTCATTAATTGTTTTATGTATTTGAGTGCTCCTATGTTGGGTGGATAAATATTTACAATTGCTCTATCTTCTTGTTGGATTGTCCCTTTTATGATTATATAATGACCTTCTTTGTAACTTGTCATAGTCTTTGTCTTAAAGTCTATTTTTTTCTGAGATAAGTATTACTCCTCCAGCTTTCTTTGAATATCCATTCACATCATAAGTGTTTCTCCATCCCCTCACATTCAGTTTGTTGGTGTCTTTAAGTCTAAAATGAGTCTCTTGTAGGAAGCATATAGATGGGTCTTGTTTCTTTTCTTTTTTATTCTTTATATCACTCTATGTGTTTTGACTGGAGAACCTACATTCAAAGTAACTTGCATTCAAAATAATTATTGATAGATATGTACTTATTGTCAGTTTATTATTTGTTTTGTAGTTGTTTCTGAAGATTTTCCCTGATCCTTTCTTGTGTTCCTCTCTTTCATGGTTTGCAGATTTTCTTTAGTGATATGTTTGGATTTCTTTCTCTTTATTCTTGCATTTTTATTAGTTGTTTTTAATATATAGTTACTAATTGGTTTGTATATTACCTCTTCAACATAAAGTAGTAGTCTATATTAAGTTGATGGTCATTTAAGTTTGAACTCATTCTTTTCTCCTCTCTCCCCCATGTTTTAGGTATGTGTTGTCATATTTTACATCTTTTAACTTATTTTAGTCCCTTGACTGATTTTTTATAGAAATAGTCATATTTTCTGTTTTTGTGTTTCCTACCTGTTTTATTACCACTTTTGGTCTCCCCTTTCCACTCAAAGAGTCTTTTTAAATATTTCTTGCAGGGCTTGTTTAGTGATCATGAACTCCTTTAGTTTTTGTTTGCCTGGGAAACTATCTCTCCTTCTAGTCTGAATGATAACCTTGCTGGATAAGATATTTTTGGCTATAGATTTTTCCCATTGAGCACTTTCAGTGTCACCACTCCCTTGTGGCTTGCAAAGTTTCTACTGAAAAATTCCCTGATGAACTTATGGGGTTTTCTTGTATATTATTGTCATCTTTTGTCTTCTGCTTCTAATTATTTTTTATTTATGTATATTTTACCAATTTAATTACAATATGTCTTGGCATGCATCTGCATTTGTTGATTTTGATGGGCGTTATCTGTGCCTCCTGGATCTGGATATTTGTTTATTTCCCCATATTAGGGAATTTTTCAGCTATTACTCCCTTAAATAAATTTTTTCTCTCTTCTTCTGGGTCTCCTACAATATAAAGGTTACATTTGATGGAGTTACTGAGTTCCCTATGTCTATTTTCATTTTGCATAATTATTTTTCTCTTTTTTATTCAACTTTCTTACTTTCCATTACTCTTTCTTCTAGGTCACTAATTCATTCCCCTCCTTCTTCCATCCTGCTGTTCATTCTATCAAGAATATTTCTCATTTCATTCAGAGTCCTTTATCTCTGCTATCCTATTCTTTATCTCTATGTTAAGGGTCTCACTTCTGCCTTCCACTCTTTTCTCAAGTCCAGTGAGTATCTTTAAGATCATTGATTTAAATAGTCCATGAGGCATGTTACTTCTATCTATTTTGCTTAGACCTCTGGCTGTGGCATTGGCTTTTTTCTTTCATTTGAGATAAATCTCTCTGTCTTCTCATTTTTTCTAAGTCTCTATGCCTGTTTCTGTATTTTAGGAAAGTCAACTACATCTCCTCTTCTTGTGTGTGAAGTAGATTGTCCTTTAGTGCTCTGACATGTCATGTCCCCTGTTCTCCTAGTCCTGGCACTTCTGGGATCATATCCAATGTGTGGTACATGTGTTCTGCTGTTTTATCCTGGTCACTTTATCCTTCAGGTCAATCATAAGCAGAGGGTCTCTTTGTTGTGGGCAGTGTTTGGTCCCTCTCCTGAACTCGGTGCATTTAATTAGACCTGCTTGGGAAGTGAGACCTGTTGCCATTGCTGCAGGTACTGAAGCTATGCAAAACTCCTGAGTCAGGAGACATGGTGTGAACAAGGGTTTGTGCTGGTCTTCTAGGGGATGAAGGCCATCACACTGGTACTGATGCAAGCAAGATTGGGAAGAGTGGTTCTACTGGATCATTTGAGACAATGCTTGTAGTAAACAAGTCAGGTAGGAAGACCTGGGCTTTGCTGGCTCCAGAAGGTGGCCCTGTGCTTATTGGTGGGGAAGGGGAAGAAAATGGTGTCTGCCAGATCCTTTTTCCCAAAGGGGTCTCTCCATGAATGCAGCCTTTCTGGGACATGCTCCAAAATGAGAAAGCAACCTCTCATTCTGTTTCCCAGGTGTTCTTCACATCTCTGTTTCTACTGTTTATATCTGCAGGTTGTTGCCTGCCTTCTCTCTAAGAGCAGTAAAATGTCTCCTAGGATCTACCCCAGCCAAGCATGGAGACCTCTAAAACTCCAGGCTTTTAGCTCTACTTGTTGCCAGAAGTCATGAAATTCAATGCCTCCCACATTCCAAGCTATTATGGAGATTCATTTTCCTTGTCTTCTTCCGTGTTAGTCTGTCTCTCACCTTTCTCCATGACCACAGCCCCCTCCCCACAGCAGTAGCCATAATCCATTTCTCTCCCAAACCATATCTCTCCACTTCCTACTTTCTTTGATGTGGCTTTTTCTTTACTTTTTGTTGTGGAATTTGTTCTCCCAGACTTCAGATCAATTTCTGGGTATTTAGGATGATTTGATAGTTATCTTGTTAGGTTCATGGGATGAGCCCTGCTACTCTTCCCCTATCTTCCAACCCCCATCTGAAGAAAATAATTAAAATTATATCCTTATAGATAAATTGTGAAACTGTATATTAAACACTAAAAGTTATTGAACTTTTATTAAAATGCCATTATTCAATTCTGATATTTCTGTCCAGTCCTCTTCTTCCCTTTGTTTTTGGGGAAGGGATAATCTGAGGATGAGGTGGGAAAGGCCAAATATAGAAAAGGATGGGGAAGAATTTACTAAATGTTACTTGCATGTAAGAGGGAAATATAGAGCCTTTTTATTTTAGCTACTTATCTCCTGGAATTTGTTCTTAAAATTGATAAGTCCTCTAAAAAGAGCTTTCATAGCTTTAAAAACCAATGTGAAATGGAGTATATTGATAACGTTCTGTTTCAACATCATTGAAACTTTACATTATTGACTTTGGTGACCTAAAGTTTCCAATGAAGATATTTCAATATCTTGAAATCTTGGAAAAGATAATCCTGCAAAAAGATAAGTTTGCCTCAAACAATTCTATACCATAGAACAGCAGATGAATGAAATGAATGTTTGTGATTTTTATTCACAAAAGTACATTTGAATTACATCAATATATTAATTATTCCATCTTTAATTTGAATAATTAAATTTTTTCATAAATAATTTAATAGTAAGTCATAGGTAATAAAAAGTATCTGAGTTGTACATTTCTAGGGAGAAAGTTGCTTATATCTATTGATACTCCTCTATAAATGCATGGCCTCATTTTATTCCAAGACATTTCCTATTTCCAGATAAACTAATACCTAGATTTATGTGTTTCTCACTGAATGGTCTCTTCCTACACTGTCAGGGAGTAATATATATATGTATGTATATTACATATATATGCAGTAATATACAGTATATACATGGTAATATGTATAAATTTTACTATATTAATATATATGTGTGTGTATATATATATATAGGTATGGTATACTTAAGCATAATTGGACAATAATTTTTAGCACTTAGGTATACATTACTACAATTGCAAGAGCAGAGATTTAATACCTATGGACCAGTGATTCAAAGTTTTGGGGGAAGGGTGCCTGGGTGTATCAGTCTGTTAAGTGTTCCACTCTTAGTTTCTGCTCAGGTCATGGTCTCAGGGTCCTGGGACTGAGCCCTGCATTGGGATCCACACTCAAGGCAGAGTCTGCTTGCCCCTCTCCCTCCCTCTCTGCTTCTATTCCCAATCACAGGAGCACACTCTTTCTCAAATAAATAAAATCTTTAAAAAAATGTTTTGGGGAAAAGAGGTATCTGTTAACATTTCTAATTATTTTAAAATAAATAAACACAACTATAAGGTGAAAATCTTGCTCTTCAACCCATTCTTTAATCATTGGAAAAACCCACCTATTTTCCTTAATGAATTTCACATGAACAATACTTCTGAACTTATATTGTGTTCATTAAGAGATAAACTTCAAGAAGTCTAAGGTTTAGCTTGAATGTCTGAGAATCTTAACCATCTATTCATAAGACAGAGTAAATTAAGTAAAATTTGTAAAAATTAGTACCCATTCAATAACATGGCACTTTACTTCCCAATGGTTTAAAAACTTGAGGTTTTAGTAAAAAGTGTTGTACTTTCTCTTCACAATATTTCTAATATTTAACTAAATCTAATGAAGGCTTTAATTTTTTATATATGTGTATGGGTTAGTGTTATTTCATAAATTTTGCTGTTTTAAAACACTGGCTATTTGCTTGGATAATACCCTATAAGAAAATTTTTCCACAAGTCAGAAAAGATAAAATTTTCAATTTTTAATTCATGAACAAAGATCAATACAAAATACTTTTTCATGGATAACTAATATTTTGTTTTCTTGATCCAGGAGAGAAACTGTGGGGAATATAAGAGGTAGTTCTTTCTTTGATAATTATAAGGTATAAAGCATTTCTGATCAAGAAATGAGAAACTTTCCACTCTATTTTCAATTACCTTTTCTCTATTTGTAGCAAGGCAAATGAATTGAGGTTTCTTGTTCAATATTGTCCTCTTCAAGCACAGTTACTCTTATTTACTGAATTCATAAAATAATTTCTGATTTGTTATTTTACAAATCAGTAAGATAGTAGGAGAAGGCATTCTTTAATATGTAATGTTCACTTAAATATCTATAAACTAAAAATTATGATTAAGACAAGAGGGGTGCTTGGGTGGCTCAGTCAGTTAAGCATCCAGCTCTTGATTTCAGCTCAACTCTTGATCTCAGGGCTGTGAATTCAAGACCCACATTGGGCTCTATGCTGGGTGTTGAGCCTACCCAGAAAAAAAAGGATGCAACATTATTATCTGAATTAATATTAATATTCAAGTCATGATAGAAGTTTGTGTTCAGACATAAGCATTTTTCAAAAATCATGAGATAGTATGTTTAAGATTTGTGTATTTCATTGTATAAAAATTTCATCTCAAAGAAAACAAAATGAAAAATTACAGAATTCTTCTTAATGGTATTTGTTTAAAGTATTTAAGAAAATGATGCCAATGTCAAAAATGTAGTAAAAATATGCACTGATTCATATCAAATTTAGTGATAAAGCAAATATATTTTATAGTTTTTATTATTATTATTATTATTTCCCCAGGGGTACAGGTCTGTGAATTATCAGGCTTACACCTTTCACAGCACTCACCATAGCACAAATCCTCCCCAGTGTCCATAACCCATCCACCCTATCCCTACCCTCTCACACCCCCAGTAACCCTCAGTTTGTTTCGTGAGATTAGGAGTCTTTTATGGTTTGTCTCCTTCCCCATCCCATCTTCTTTCATTTTGTCCCTCCCTCTCCCCCACGACCCATTACCCTGCCCCTCAAGTTCCTCATATCAGAGAGGTCATAATAATTGTCTTTCTCTGATTGACTTATTTCGCTTAGCATAATACCCTCCAGTTCCATCCACGTCCTTGCAAATGGCAAGATTTTGTTTCTTTTGATGGCTGCATAGTATTCCATTGTGTATATATACCTCATCTTCTTTATCCATTCATCTGTTGATGGACATCTAGGTTCTTTCCATAGTTTGGCTATTGTGGACATTGCTGCTATAAACATTCGGGTGCACGTGCCCCTGAGGATCACTACCTTTGTGTCTTTAGGGTAAATACCCAGTAGTGTGATTGCTGGGTCATAGGGTAGCTCTATTTTCAACTTTTTGAGGAACCTCCACATTCTCCACATTGATTCCCCTTTCTCCACATCCTCGCCAACATCTGTCATTTCCTGACTTGTTAATTTTAGCCTTTCTGACTGGTGTGAGGTGGTTTCTCAGTGTGGTTTTGATTTGTATTTCCCTGATGCTTAGTGATGTTGAGCACTTTCTCGTGGGTCTGTTGGCCATTTGGATGTCTTCTTTGGAGAAATGTCTGTTCATGTCTTCTGCCCATTTCTTGACTGGGTTATTTGTTTTATGGGTGTTGAGTTTGAGAAGTTCTTTATAGATTTTGGATACTAGCCCTTTATCTGATGTGTCCTTTGCAAATATATTCTCCCATTCTGTCAGTTGTCTTTTGGTTTTGTTGACTGTTTCCTTTGCTGTGCAAAAGCTTTTCATCTTGAAGTCCCAATAGTTCATTTTTGCCCTTGCTTCCCTTGTCTTTGGCAATGTTTCTAGGAAGAAGTTGCTGCAGCTGAGGTCAAAGAGGTTGCTGACTCTGTTCTTCTCAAGGATTTTGATGGATTCCTTTCTTACATTGAGGTCTTTCATCAATTTTGAGTTTTGTGTGTGTGTGTGTGGTGTAAGGCAATGATCCAATAAGAATGAAGTAATGTTTTACTGTCTTTGATTATATGGCAAAATATTTAGACTGACTATTTCAGTGTAAAGCACTATAAAATGTTAAAATATCTTTATCAAAAAATAAAACAGGATTACTGGCTTACCGATTTTTCCTTTTAAAATTAAGTTAATTTTTGTTTTTATTTTATTTGTTAGTGGATGATAAAATTTTACAATTGCTCTAACACAAATATTGTTAACCTTTTTTATAATATAACTGCTTTTTTTTTGGACTAAATGAAGCCTTAAAACCAGTGTACCATTTCCTGCTTTATGTTATTCTTGCAGTTTCATTCGCTCCAGATCCATGGACAGGTTGAAAGCTCCTGTGCATAAAGCGCTGCCAAGCTTAAAAGTATAATAAATCTTCTAAAAATAATAATAATTATTATTATTATAAATAACCCGCTATAATATTCTTGGAAACTAAAACAAGTGAGCTCTGTGAGTCAAGGATTTATGTAGTTAAGCCAAGTATTGCAATTTTCTTAATCTCGTGAGATACTAAATAGCAGTGGGCTGAATAAAGTTGTTTTCTGCTAACAATGAAATTTCACCCACATCCATCAGTATAAAATTAGAGTTACCAAAGAAGAAGGTGATATTGGCAATAATGAAAGAGTAAGAATGTCTGAGTAGCTGTCATTTGTTCTGAAGATAGAACAAATGCTCATTGGCTATGTTCAGAAAGCATAAACTCAAGAGTTTTAGCAAAAAATACATTTGAGCATACAGTTACTTGAAATAATATTTTGTTCAGGGACAAATCTATGCTTTCATATGTTCTTTTCAGTCACTGAAAATATTTTATTTTCTGACACAAACCTCTAATTTGAATAAAGGAAATTAAAGTATATAGAAATGTTTATCTTTCATTATTAGAAGTGTTTGGTATTTTTTACAAATTTCTTTACTATTATAACTCACACTCATCATGGTTAAAAAATAACTCTATTCACTAGTCAAGTATTCTTTATATTTCAGGTCTCAGGTCTTAGACAAGATACGGAAAAACTGATTAAGCAAGTTTGGGTCCCTTTCCATTGTAAGAAATATTAGGATTCATGGCTAAGGTCAAAGTTGAAGCAAGTGAAAGCAGGAGTTTAGATGTCTTCAAGACCTCTGAATCATATTATGGGTCTTTTTTTTAGCCACTGTTGAAACAGTAGTTTAAAAAGGCACAAGCATACAGAGCACTCTTCTGGAAAAGCCAGAAGTAAGAACTTTTCAAATGATAGACATCATAAGGTTTAAGGAAATTTTCCCTTTACAGAAATATTTTCCATATCGCTTTTTTTTAAATGTCAAGGCAGTTTCAGAAGCTTAAGAAAACACATGCATTTCACTCTAACAACAGGATGACTAACATATATGTTATTATGACTAACATATATGTTATTGGCCCTGGCAATATGTTTGTGATTTTCAGGGCTGAATTTACCTCTGCATGCCTCAGTTTCCTGTTCTGTACAAAGGGTATAAATCAGAATAAGGGGGATTTTGTGAAAGATTTAGCTCTTGCTTTTACTTGCAAAATATCTTCAGGCACTCTTTCCCAGATTTACCCTCCTTTCTGGACACACCTGAAGTTTCACTTAGTTCTGCTGTAAAAGGATTCCTGAAGGCTGATCAAGATACAGGCCCTTCCCCTATTAGTCAACTCCCTTTATTTCCTCCTACTGTCTACATCCAAATGTCTATGTTAAAGCTGGTAACAAGAAAGCTGACAGTAAAATGGAGTTGTAAGCACTGTTTGAAAGTTGTTGTTTTTCCCTCCCCCATTATCCTTTCTCTCTCTCTCTCTCTCTCTCTTTACCTTCTTTAAATGGCTTGGCTGCTGCAACATGAGACAAATAGTTGCTCTCTGCTCTCTGCAAGAGGTGAGGTGAGGAGGGGAGCAGTGACTGCCAGGCACCAGATTGATGGTGTGTGGAAACCTAGAGCCAGAGCTGCTGGCAGCCAAGTGCTTCTCTGTGGGTATCCCACATAATACACTTTCCAGATTTCTGGGCTTTTGTCCAGCTGATGAGGGAACAGAAGGCAAGCTGAGGACAAAGCAGAAGCTGACACCTTGTGACATCCCCCCACCCCCTGCTCCTGGGTGGGACATGTGTGACATTCTTCCAGGACACTTCCAACTATGTTAATGTTAATACCTTGCTAGAGGGGAAAAACAATCTTAACCTGACAATGGCAAGTCCTCTGGTATCTTGTAAGTCCTCTTTAACATATGAAAGTCCTATTGAGAGCTCCCTTTTTCCTTATCTCCTCCAACCTCATAGTCTATAATCAGCTGCCCATCACAACCCCAGTGCAGCAGCTCTTTCTTTTTTTTTTTTTTAAGATTTTATTTATTTATTTCACAGAGGGAGAGAGATCACAAAGAGGAAGAGAGGCTGGCAGAGAGAGAGGGGGAAGCAGGCTCCCCGCTGAGCAGGGAGCCTGATGCGGGCCTCGATCCCAGGACCCTGAGATCATGACCTGAGCGGAAAGCAGAGGCTTTAACCCACTGAGCCACCCAGGCACCCTGCAGCAGCTCTTTCTGCCTAGGCTGTCCCCATGCTTTAATAAACAACCATTTTGCACCAAAGGTGTCTCAAGAATTCTTTCTTGGTCATCGGCTCTGGACTCCACCCCCACTGTACCTCACTTATATTCTAAAACTTCATCACAGCTACACATTTCTGTGCATGAAATCCTCCCTTCATGAGAAAGGGTAGGAGAGGAATGAAGGCAAAGGACTCTGTTTGCACTTGCTTACTTATTTACAACTTTAATAAATGTGTTTAACATATGTTACCTTAAGAAGGAGCTAGGGAGAAGAAAACAATGAAAGCAATCTGACTGTCTCTTTCCACAAAGCCTTTTTCATCTCCTTCTAGGGTATATAATTAAAGTTAGATAAGGGCCAACCTAAAAGGGATATGACTTCCACTGGGGTAGGCTTATATGAATGTTGTAAATACATCACTGTTAGCATCTCTTCCTGTGTTAACCATCCTACCACAAGCAATTAGAATTCCAATTCTGGACCATCACCTCTGTGCATAACTACTGTTGTCTGGAAACCCAATACTCCTGGAACATCTTTCACTTCGAAGGTCTAGATGGCACTGCAGCTGGACAATGACTTATCTCCAGGTCACAGGAGGACTAGGTTATGATCCTAGGAATTAACTTAGACTATCACTTTTTCCAGTGTCATCTGGTTTGGAATACTTTTCTCTTCTCCCAAGTTCTACACATAAAAGTTAAAGTTGAACCTAGCTAAATATAAGCATAAGTAAATTAAGAACCATTTGCATGAATATAGTCTACTGAGAGAAGATTGTATTTGTGCTCTCAGATGAATTTAAATATCAATATAATCAGAATAATAAAGACATTGTAGGATTAAAATCATGTTTAAAGAAAGTGCCCCCAAATAACTATAGAGTTGAGGTCTTCTAGCTCAAGATGTCTGACTCAACCTATATATTTTTCTGACCTCCACTGAGACACTATTAAAGCGACAATAAATGAATTAAAGGTTATAAAACCATTAATAACAAAAGAACAAGAAAGAAGGAATCCTTGGAAAATAGGAAAAGTAGATAAAAGGTTGGGAATGATTAAACTAGAGATAGAATGCAAAATTTATAACAAGAAGTGGGAACTAAACAAGTCTACATGTTAAATGAGACTCAGAGAGAACAGAAAGTGGGAGTGAGAATAATATGAAAAATTAAAGGATAAATTAATTTCTTTAAAATATAAATGGAGGGGCGCCTGGGTGGCTCAGCAGGTTAAAAGCCTCTGGCTTCGGCTCAGGTCATGATCTTAGGGTTCTGGGATTGAGCCCCTCATTGGTCTCCCTGCTCAGTGGGGAGACTGCTTCCTCCTCTCTCTGCCTTTCTGCCTACTTGTAATCTCTCTCTGTCAAATTGAGGCAGAAAAGCCCCAAAAGGCCACCTCACTGGGATGGGGAGTCCCCAAGGGTAACCTGGCATTCCCCTACCAAGTCACTCCTGCACAGAAAAAGGCCTGCTGCTAGGCCCCAAGCAGATCCTGTGAAAGACCTAAACAAAGACCTGTTGCGCAACCCTGCGCCAATCAGTGGTGTGACCTTGAGAAAAATTCCTAGAGTGCCTGTAAATGCCCTTCCTAAGCCCCACCAGGTGCTCAGCCTTTGTGAAACTATTCTGCTGGGCCCGCCATGTAATAAACTGTTTTCCCAGCTCTGCGGGGTGTCGCTTGAGTTTCTCGGTCATCTCTGAACTTCCACAGCAAAATAACTAAAAATAAAATAAAATAAAATATAAATGGACTCATGGATTCCCTATCATTTCATGCCTCATCCCATCAAATTGTGCAGACCAGGAGTTTACCCCCCAACAGCATTGTAGAGAGTTGTTCTCTATAAAATTGCCAAAGAGTTTGGGAAAACTAGGGCACCTAAGATAGATGCTATCATCTTAGAATAAAACAGTAATGATTCTGGGATTTTTTAGAACCTTTAAGATAAAGGGCAGCTGCTTGCTCAATCATACTAAAGCACTTTTTGATCATCTCCAAGCTTATTGTTTATCGTCCTAACCTCTCAATATAAATTATAAAAGAAAAAAATAAAGACAACAAGACATTTGAAGAAAGCCTCCAGGGTAAAAGATGAAGACCTAGATAAAACTAACCTCAAAAAAAGCAAGTAGCCATGTAAACAAAATGACATTTAGAAAAATCAATAAAAACCACACCTCCACTTAGCAAGTTTCAGTAAGTATTGTGTGATAGAAGAAAAATCAACATAAGAAACAACCAAAAGAAAACTATATGAAAAAAAAGATAGTCTTCGTGCAGAAATTCTGGGTGACCGAGAAACTCAAGCAGCACTCAGAGAGTTGGGAGAACACAGTTTTATTGACGCTGGCGAGCTCAGGGGAATCGTTCCCAAAGTCTGAGCACCTAGCTATGATTGCGGCGGATATTTATAGGTAAGCTAGGGACTTTTCCCAGGGTCCTTCAGCTGACTGGCTCAGGGCCATGTGGAAGTTCTTATGGCTCTGCAGAAGCAACCTGGTGGGAACATGCCAAGTCATCCTCAGGGGTTCCCCATCTCAGTGAGGCAGCCATTTTGGACTTTTCTGCCTCATGTCCCCCCTCTTGATGATTGTCAGGGATACCCTAGAGATCACCATCTAAGTTTAGGGTCTGGAATTCCCAGACAGCGAGGATGCTGGCAGTCGTGTGCTGAGAGACGGTATTTTCGATGAAGCAGATGAGACTGTTAAGGATGCAGGGACCAAGGGTGATCAAGAGGAGTGGGGACAATAAAAGGCCCACCAGGGGTAATAGCCAAGATGTCCATGACTGGGGGTTGAAAACCCAGGTGGCATGTTCTTCCCGACAGCATTGAATGTGATCTCAAAGTTCGTGAATCTTTGAGGTGACGATCCCAGATTGGTTGATGTAGTAGCAGCATTCCTCCTGCAGGAAGAGGCAAGTTCCTCCCTTTTCAGTGGTGAGGAGGTCCAGGGCCAGTCAATTTTGAACAGTCATGGCTGCCAGACTGGAGAGCTCTGTCTGGAGGGATGTTAGAGAATCTGCATTCACTCCATGTTGTCATTGAGTTCCTGTGAGAGCTTGAAATAAAAGTTAATAGAGGTTCCGAGGCCTGAGGCACCAGTGGCTACCCCAGCGAAAATGCCAGTGCCCAGGAGAGTAGGTAAGGCAGCCACTCATCAGCTCCGGTGGTGGGGAGAGACCCAGGACTGGAATTGGAAGTCAGAGTACAGCGAGGCAGAGGGGGACAAAGACACAAGTATGTAACGGGAGCTGATGTCACTTACATCACAGCACCTAAAGAGAAGGTCGCCCTCACAGGAGAGAAAAATGCCAGGGGTGTGCAGTAAAGAAGGGGGGCTATAAAGTTAAGGCAATGGTTATTTGGGGGTTGAGAAAGGCCTGGGGGTAGGAAGCAAGTAAGATTGGGTGCTGGGGCCAGGGGAATAAGATTGTCCAGAGGTTAGGTGGTTGCAGAAGAGTTGGTGGCATTTGGTAGTGGCCAGATGGGAGGGACGGGAATCCTGAACAGGGCTGACCAGGTGAGCGGGAGACAGACCCAACAGGCTCTGTTGGTGGGATCCTGAGAAGAATTTAGCCATAGGTGATAGCTGTTGTTGATAAGTTAGTTGTCTTGTGAGTCCCTGGGTGTCTGAAAGTCGAGTGAGTTGTTGGAGTAATGTCAGGTTGATTCCTTGGTAATGAGGCTGGGGTACTGGGGTTTGGCTGGCTAGATCCTTTAGTTGAACCATACCCTGTCCTTGGAGGGCAATATCATGGATGCCGCCTCCATCTGAGGAGACAGCCTGGGCTAGATAGGTCCAGCATACTGGACCGGCCCTCGGATATATGTTGCAGGGCGCTCAGGAGGTTTGTGTTAAGGTCGCCATCCAATAAGTGCGACCTGGGGAGTGGGGGGTGGTGCAGGTAGTTGGAGTTGTCCCTTTGTAACATTCCTGGAGCATCAGAGTGAAGGACTGGAAATACTGAGACCTCCCAGAGCCTCTCATGCAGTTGCAGGTGGCGGAAGTCCCCAGTAGAAACAGATAGGAGAAACTTAATAGTCCTAGGATGAAGTTCCAGTTGGATATTCGGGTACTCAAGGACCCTTTCTGAAGGTGATCTTCAAGGGGTCTGATGGCGATGGATGTGCAGTCCAGGGGGTTTGGTCTGGGTTTGCCTTCTTCACTCATGAGTGGTGGATCCATGGTGTGATGTCGGAAACCTTGAGGGCAGTAGGGGTTATAAGGATTACTGTATGTGGACTGGTCCAGGTTGGGCGTAGGGTTTCATGTTTCAAATCTTTTACCCAGACCTCATCTCCAGGGCAGAAGTAATGGACAGGAGTTCCCAGAGCTATAGGGGCTCTTTCTAACAAGAGGGCATGTAGTTTTGTGAGGACTTGTCCTAGGGATTTTAGTTGGCTCTGGAGGTGTGTATCCCCTAGGACATTGAGATTGCCTGGGGTGGGGATCAACGGGGGGGTGGTCTGCCATAGAGTATTTCAAATGGATAGAACCCATGTTTTTGTGGAGTACAGTGGGAGTGGAGAAATGCTAAGGGGAGTAGATCTGTCCACCCTAGGGAGGTCTCAGCATGTAACTTGGAGAGGGTTTCCTTAAGGGTACGGTTCATGCACTCTACTTTCCCTGAACTCTGAGGTTGGTAGGCTGTGTGGAGTTTCCAGGAGATGTTGAGGGCTGAAGTTAATCCTCGTAGAACTTCCAAGATGAAAGCTGGACCATTGTCGCTGTGAATGGTAAGCAGGATCCCGTATCAAGGAAGAGTTTCCTGGAGCAGTACCCTGGTGACTTCTTTGGCCCTTTCAGTTCAGGTGGGAAATGCTTCAACTCATCCTGAGAAGGTGCAGACTAGGACCAAAAGATATTTGATACCTCAGTGAGGGGTCATCTCAGTATATCTACGTCTAAATCTTCGAAGGGTGTTGCCCCTATGCGCTGTACCCCAGGGGGTGGGGTAGGTCCAGTTTTTGGGTTATGCTTAGCACAAGTACACAACGGTCCATGACTGACTTGCACAGAGTTGTGAGTCTGGTGATGTAGAAGTGTTTTGCCAGGAGTTTTTTGAGTCCTGTTTTTCCCAGGTTTGAGGTTGAATGTCGCTCTGCGACTGCATGAGGGGCGAGGCCTCTGGAAGGAATAATCGCCCATCTGGGAAGATCCACCATCCTTGCGGGTGCCAAATGCCTCCTTTGGTCTTGGCCCAGTTATCCTCGACAGCTGTGTACGTGGGACTCTGTAAGGAGGGAGTGACGGGTGCTATGATGACAGGTTGCCCACTCTGTTCAGCTTCTCTGGCTGCCTGATCAGCCAGGCGGTTCCCGGTGGCAGGTTCATTTTCCCCTTTCTGGTGTCCCTGACGATGGATAATGGCTAGGCTCTGGGGCGCCCATACCACCTCTAATAACTGGAGGATTTCCTTATTGTTTTTGATGGTTTTCCTATCTGATGTCAGGAGCCCCCTTTCCTTGTAAATTGCTCCATGTATATGTAAGGTGGTGAAGGCATTCCTTGAATCAGTGTATATGTTGACCTTCTTGTCCCTTGATAACGTAAGCACCTGGATCAAGGCCCAGAGTTCAGCCCTTTGAGTGGACCATCCCGCAGGAAGGGCTTTAGCTTCCAGGACCTCTGTGGCTGTGGTGACAGCATAACCCACTTTCCTTGAACCATTTTTTAGGAAGCTGCTGCCATTAGTGTATAGGGTGAGGTTGGCGTCTATCAAAGGGGAGTCCTTGAGATCTGGATAGGTAGCATACACTTCAGTAATGACTTCCAGGCAGTTATGTTCTGGTTCTCCTTCCAAGGTCGGAAGGTATGTGGCTGGGTTGAGAGACTGTACAGTCTACAAGTTTATGCGGGGGTTCTCCAGGAGTAGTCCTTGATACTGACTGAGCCTGGCATTCAATATCCACTTCTGACCTTGGCTGTTCATTAGAGTTACCACTGAGTGGGGAACTTTTACAGTTAGCTGCTGTCCAAGGGTGAGCTTGTCAGCCTCCTTGATGAGAAGTATGGTGGCTGCCAGAGCCCACAGGCAAGGAAGCCATCCAGAAGTGACAGGGTCTAATTTCTTGGACAGGTATGCAATGATCTTCCCTCAGGGGCCTAAGGGTTGAGTTACAAGCCCCAAAGCTGTTTTATCCTTTTCATGGACATATAGGCAGAAAGGTTTTCCAGTATCAGGTAGGCCCAGGGCTGGAGCTTTTCCAAGTAAGTCCTTAAGTTTCTAAAAGGCTCTTTCTTGTGTGTCTTCCCATTGCAAAGGTTGTTTCTCTGGTCCTGCCAGTAGATTGTATAGTGGCCTGGCTGTGACTGAGAACTCCAGTATCCAGATCCTACAGAATCTTGCAGCTCCCAAGAATTCACGTAGGGCCTGCCTAGTAGTGGCCTGAGGAAGGCTAGTTATTATAGCCTTCCATTCTATGCTGAGGGCTTGCTTTCCTTGAGTTATTATGAACCCCAAATATTTGACTTCTTGTCTGCATAACTGAGTCTTTTTCCAAGGGACTCAATATCTCCTCTTTGACAAGCATTGTAGGAGGTCAAGTGCTGCCCAGTGGCAGGTCTCTTCAGTTGAGCTGGTGATGAGGAGTTCATCAACATACTAGAGGACTGTGCAACCAGTCTGGTCCCAGGGAAAGTCAGCCAGGTCAGAGGCCAGGGTTTCACTGAATATTGCTGGTGAGTTTTTAAATCCTTGTGGGAGTCAGGTCCAAGTGAGTTGCTCCTGGCCCCCTGAGCTTGCATCAGTCCATTCAAAGGCAAAAAGGAGCTGGCTTATTGGGGCCAAGTGAATGCAGAAGAAGGCATCCTTCAGTCAAGGCAGGTGAACCAGGCAGCATCTGGTGGGATCTGACTTAAGAGGGTTTAGGGGTTGGGCACCACTGGGTGCAGGGTTTGAGCAACTTGATTCACAGTGTGCAAGTCCTGGACAGGTCGGTAGTCACCATTAGGTTTTTTGATAGGGAGCAGTGGGGTGTTCCAAAGAGATTGGCATTCAGTCAGGATGCCTGCCTCTTTCAGTGGCTCCAGATGGGCCTGTATGCCCAATTGAGCTTCCCACAAGATTGGATATTGTCTCTGCGGCTGAGGTTGTGTTCCAATTTTTAGTTCTATAATGACTGGGGCTCCCAGACGGCGAGCCCAGGAGGGTTGTCTTCTGCCCATACCTCAGGAACTGCAGTCTGGAAGTCTTCAGGGTTGGCTTCAGGATGGTTCTGCTCAAACAGTCTCCATTCCTCATCTCAGGGTGTGTTCAAGGACATGATGAGCCCAGGCTCGGGGGGCTTAGATTCATGGTGGCCCATCCCGATGGCTCAAAGGAGATCTGCGCCCCTAATTTTGAAAGTAAGTCTCTTCCCAATAGCGGTAGTGAGCAGTCTGGGCCATATAGAAATTCATGGGAAACTACATGTCCTCCCAGTTTACAGGTTTGAGATTGGCAGATGGGTTGACTCATGGCCCAATCTCCCATGGCCCCCATGATGGTTATGGTTCGTCCTGTTAGTGGTGCCATTGGTGTGGTAACTACTTAGTGCTCTGCTCCAGTGTTGACCATGAAAGTGATCTTTTGGCCCCCAACACTCATATCAACCATAGGCTCCCGGGGGCCTAACATCGTTGAGCCTGGTCTCCATTAGTCTGAGTCTATATTGGCTAGTCCAATGAAGTCTGGATCTTGGTTTGTTTGGGTCTCAGGTTGGGTGGAGGGTTTGAATGGCCTGGGCTTCCGATTCGGGCATTCATTTTTCCAGTGTCCCATTTCCTTGCAATATGCCCATTGATCCTTTTTGAGGGTCCTGCACTGTGGAGGTTGTTCTTCTGACCGTCCTGTTGTTCTGCATAGTTGGGAGTCTTATTGGAGGGCTGCAGCTAGCAAAGTGACCTTCTGTTTCATTTTCTTTTCAGCCTCTCGTTTGGCCATGGTGTCCTGGTTTTGGTAGACTTTGTTTGCTATTTCTAGTAGTTAGGTGATGTTCATCCTGGTGAAACCCTCAGGTTTTTGGAGTTTGAGGCAGATGTCAGGGGCTGACAAAGGAGCCACAAAGGCTGCATTTACCATCTGTTGGTTCTCTGGTGTCTCTAGGTCAAGAAAGCCTCGCAGAGCCACTCATAATAATTACCAGGTGTCTCTTTTTCATTTTGAGTCACATCAGCCGTTTTTGACATGTTGGTAGGCCTTTTGGCACCTTGGCGGAGACCCCACAGGATAGCATCCTGGTAGTGCTTGACAGCATTCCAACCTTCCTTTGTGTTGAAGTCCCAGTCAGGCCGGTTGTCCAGGGCAGACTCTTGGGCCCATCCCTCAGGATTTAAAGTGCTACCTCCTTGAGCTATTTACACACTGCCTGAAGAATTCTCTCTCTTTCCCCAGTGTTGAACAAGGTGTGAAGGAGCTGTTGGCATTCTTCCCAGGTTGGTCGATGGGTTTGGAAGATGGATTCCATGAGGTCAATCATTGCCTGTGGCTTTTCTGAATAGGCAGGAGTATGATGCTTCCAGTTCAGGAGGTCTGTGGTGGTGAAGGGTTGGTAGTAGGTAATAGGTTGGCCCGGTTGGGGGGTGCTGTCTTCTCCAATCGTGTCAGGACCTCAAGCTTCTCGAAGGGGCATCTGGTAAACTGGGATTTCCCATGTTTGGAGGCTGCATGTGGTGTACTGTGTTTCACATTCTGGGGATAGGCTCTCATCAGGAGCAGTCAGCAATGGGGCAGGTGCTGGCTGTGGCTCACCAGCATCTGGGAGGCTGGAGTGGTGGGGAAACTATGGCTACTGGTGGGATCGGAGACATCAAAGGGGATACCACTGGCGTTGGAGCAGGAGTAGGCAGGGAGAGAATGACCAGTGGTGAAACTGAGGTTGGCAAAGTCCTGGGTCCCACTTCAGGTGCTGTTGGGAGGACCGAAGGTATATATATGGCAGTGGGAGTTCATCGTCTGGATCCCCCTGGTGTATGGCCTTATTTCGTATGCTCCTGGTTGGTTAGGCAACGAGAATCCTGCACTGTCCCTTTCCATTGACACAGAACCGTACACATGGGAGAAGGGTCCTGGCTATTTCTAGCCCAGAATCAACATACAGAAAGTGGTCCGGATATCCTGGGTTTCCCATGACTACATGATGAACTCATCAGACGGTGGGGAGGTTCCTTCTGAGGGCCAGCCAACATCAAAAGTAGGCCATTCCAATTCACATGGGGTCCTCAGTTTTCCCGGGGTCATGTGTTCCCCGTAATCGGCACTAAAGTCTTTTTGAAGTTTTTAAGCATACATTCTAAGACAGTGGGTTTACTGGCTTTCCCACCCATTGTGAACGGTGTTAAAAGCAAAGGGTGGGGTACTTTTAGGCGCTGTCCTGCTCGAGTCCCTCAAGGGAACTTAGGAGCATCTTAGCTAAGGTCTATCTGTATAAGCCCTGGATCAGGCTACTCCATAGAGTAGATGACTTATGCCATATGACACTCCATGAGACTCAAGGTGCAGCCCATTCAGACTACGTAGCCGAAGCAATGGACCTGTACAGATATATTCATACACTCAGGCACTCCTCAGATTCAAACAGGTTGGACACCCCCCTCTAAGTATCCCTGACTAATGGGAGATGATCCGTCTCCCCTTCCATCCCAATAGATGGGTCTGACTCAGACAGTGGCCTCAGGGCTTACCTGGTCCGAAGGGTGGATACAGCCAGTTGTCCCTGGTCTCCTATTGTGGGTCCAGCAGGGCGGAGGTGAGCCACAGCTGTCTGGCAGAACCCAGCCTCGGGTCCACTGAAATCAGTGGGGTGTGCCCAAGTCCTAAGATAGACGTTCCATTGCCCTCTGTGGCCCATCTCCAGTCCCACACCGGTGGCACAATGGGCCAGTGTGGTTGGGTTTCCCAGTCAGGGAACCAAATGTTGCAGAAATTCTGAGTGACCAAGAAACTCAAGCGGCACTCAGAGAGTTGGGATAACATAGCTTTATTGACACCAGAGGGCTCAGTGGCATCGTTCCCAAAGTCTGAGCACCTGGCTATGATTGGGGCAGACATTTATAGGTAAGCTAGGGACTTTTCCCGGAGTCCTTCAGCTGATTGGCTTGGGGCCATGCGGAAGTTCTTAAGGCTCTGAGGAAGCAACCTGGTGGGGAAGTGCCAAGTCATCCTCGGGGAGTTCCTCATCTTAGTGAGGAGGTCATTTTGGACTTTTCCACCTCAGTCTTGGGGGGGGGAGTTATAATTGGTTAAATTATGAAAATCAATAGATCATTGAGAAAATAAAATTGGACCTTTCCAAGAACTTAAGCTAAAGGGCATAAGGTATTAATCTAGGAAATACAGTATCTGACTAGCTAGCTTTCAAGAAAAAAAGAAAAGAATATAGAAAAAAAACAATAAAAGGAAATTATCAAAGAAAAATGGAAAAAGTTTTCCCCAAACTGAAATAGGACAGATTATTTTAAATATGTGGCATGTTTAAAGAACCTTCTAAGTACCATTTTAAAAGAATTTGAAAAAGATCTACACTTAGGGAAATTATTAATTACTAAATTATTGAATATATCTAAACAAGATTCTACATTTCATAGAGGAAAACAAAATAAAACATCTTCTGTGATGAAACAAAAATTACTGCATTGCCTAGAGGGTTCAGTTGGTTGAGCATCCAACTCTTGGTTGGCTCAAGTCATGATCTCAGGGCTATGAGATGAAGCCCCAAGTAGGGCTCCCTGCTCAGTAAGGAAGTATGGAGTCTGCTTGGGATTTTTCCACACACACACACACACACACACACCGTTCTTCTCCCTGCTCTCTCTCTCTCTAAAAATAAAAATAATAAATAAATAAATAAATAAATAAATAAATAAATAAATAAATAAATAAAATCTCTTCAAAAAAAGAAACAAAATCGGTTTTGCATCTATTTTTTTTACAAAAACAATATATCCTACAACACAGAGGATAGAATTTTTAAAGGATTGATGTATATGTATAAGAAACTTAAATTACGGTTTTAGCCAAGATATAATCAAGTCTAAGTATGAATAAATTTTTTATATGATAACAGATTCATTAACTTTATCCTAAAAGCATTCTCCATGAGGAATATTTTGAAGTTGTGCTTTCACAAAACCAGGGTGAAAAACAAGAAAGAAAAAGATGTTGGATGTGATATAAAAGAATAGAACAAAGAAAGATTAAAATTTATAAGAATTTGCAAGATGTTAAAATAAATATGGTATTGATTTTATATCTCAATAAGCAAAATGGAAAGCAATCTCAAATTGCAGGAAAAACAAAAACATGTCCAAGAAAGATATGACCTAAGTATAAAGCAAATTAGAATGTAGCTTTTTATAAACAATTAATAGACAAGAGTGAAAGGGAAATATAATTCTCTTTGATGTTAGAGATAATCAGTTTTTGGATATGGCATAAAGTCTTAACAGCAGAACTGAAGAGAAGGGAAGATAAGGACAGCACACTGATTGCTCAAAAAAATACATTCACTTGGGGTTGTGTGGGTGGCTCAGTCAGGTAAGCATCTGCCTTCCACTCAGGTCCTGATCTTGGGGATCTGGGATTGAGCACCACATGTGACTCTCTACTCAACATGGAGTCTGCTTCTTCTTCTCCCTCTGCCCCACCCCCACTGCTCTGGCTCTCTTTCTCAAATGAATGGACAAAATCTTTTTTAAAAATTTGCCTCATCATAATTATGTAAATACTGTTTACTGGTTGTCAACTTTTAGGGTCAGAATGAAGAATTTGATTTTAGTTATTGAACAGGAACATAATGTGACAGAATTTTAGAAGAAGGAGGACTTGAGTGAAGGTAGAAGTTACACTCAGAAAATTAATGTTCATTTTAAAAAGCAGCAAAACAGAAGACACTGGAGAATGTGGATGAATCAAACTTAAAAGGTACAAAGTTATCTATTGTTATCTCTGTAGTTACAAAGCTATCCATTAAAGGAAATAAAATTAGTGATAAAGTAATCAAAACATTAAAGTAGAGGAAGGAGAAATTGAGGTCATTTATCTACTGAAAATGAAGAGTGATATTTTTTGCAATTTGAAGATAATCACAAAACACTACTAGAAATATTTTAAAATAATTCTAAGGATCTGTACTTGAAGAGAGTAAGGCAGATTGTTACTTTTTTCATCCTTTTGCACTATTTTTATACTGCATGGCATTAATTAATTAATTCTTTTTCTTTTCTTTGCTGAAGGGGTACAGGTCTGTGAATCACCAGGCTTACATCTTTCACAGCATTCACCAAAGCACAAACCCTCCCCAATGTCCATAACCCATCCACCCTATCCCTACCCTCCCACCCCCCAGTAACCCTCAGTTTGTTTTGTGAGATTAGGAGTCTCTTATGGTTTGTCTCCTTCCCCATCCCATCTTGTTTCATTATTTTTCCCTCCCTACCCCCCACGACCCCCCACCCTGCCCCTCAAGTTCCTCATATCAGAGAGATCATATGATAATTGTCTTTCTCTGATTGACTTATTTCGCTCAGCATAATACCCTCCAGGCCCATCCATGTCGTTGCAAACGGCAAGATTTCGTTTCTTTAGATAGCTGCATAGTATTCCATTGTATATATATACCACATCTTCTTTATCCATTCATCTGTTGATGGACATCTAGGTTCTTTCCATAGTTTGGCTATTGTGGACATTGCTGCTATAAACATTCGGGTGCACGTGCCCCTGAGGATCACTACCTTTGTGTCTTTAGGATAAATACCCAGTAGTGCGATTGCTGGGTCGTAGGGTAGCTCCATTTTCAACTTTTTGAGGAATCTCCATACTGTTTTCCAGAGTGGCTGCACCAGTTTGCATTCCCACCAACAGTGTAGGAGGGTTCCCCTTTCTCCGCAACCTCGCCAACATCTGTCATTTCCTGACTTGTTGATTTTAGCCATTCTGACTGGTGTAAGGTGGTATCTCGCTGTGGTTTTAATTTGTATTTCTCTGATGCCGAGTGATGTTGAGCACTTTCTCATGTGTCTGTTGGCCATTTGGATGTCTTCTTTGGAGAAATGTCTGTTCATGTCTTCTGCCCATTTCTTGACTGGGTTATTTGTTTTATGGGTGTTGAGTTTGAGAAGCTCTTTATAGATTTTGGATACTAGCCCTTTATCTGATATGTCATTTGCAAATATCTTCTCCCATTCTGTCAGTTGTCTTTTGGTTTTGTTGACTGTTTCCTTTGCTGTGCAAAAGCTTTTAATCTTGATGAAGTCCCAATAGTTCATTTTTGCCCTTGCTTCCCTTGCCTTTGGTGAGGTTCCTAGGAAGAAGTTGCTGCGGTTGAGGTCGAAGAGGTTGCTGCCTGTGTTCTCCTCGAGGATTTTGATGGATTCCTTTCTCACATTGAGGTCTTTTATCCATTTTGAGTCTATTTTTGTGTGTGGTGTCAGGAAATGATCCAGTTTCATTTTTCTGCATGTGGCTGACCAGTTTTCCCAACACCATTTGTTGAAGAGACTGTCTTTTTCCCACTGGACATTCTTTCCTGCTTTGTCGAAGATTAGTTGACCATAGAGTTGAGGGTCCATTTTTGGGTTCTCTATTCTGTTCCACTGGTCTATGTGTCTGTTTTTGTGCCAGTACCATACTGTCTTGATGATGACAGCTTTGTAATAGAGCTTGAAATCTGGAATTGTGATGCCGCCAACTTTGCTTTTTTTTTTCAACATTCCTTTGGCTATTCGGGGTCTTTTCTGGTTCCATATAAATTTTAGGATTATTTGTTCCATTTCTTTGAAATAAATTGCTGGTATTTTGATGGGGATTGCATTAAATGTGTAGATTGCTCTAGGTAGCATAGACATTTTCACAATATTTATTCTACCCATCCATGAGCATGGAATGTTTTTCCACTTCTTTGTGTCTTCCTCAATTTCTTTCATGAGTACTTTATAGTTTTCTGAATACAGATTCTTTGCCTCTTTGGTTAGGTTTATTCCTAGGTATCTTATGGTTTTGGGTGCAATTGTAAATGGGATTGACTCTTTAATTTCTCTTTCTTCTGTTTTGTTGTTGGTATATAGAAATGCAACTGATTTCTGTGCATTGATTTTATATCCTGACACTTGACTGAATTCCTGTATGAGTGCTAGCAGTTTTGGAGTGGAGTCCTTTGGGTTTTCCACATAAAGTATCATATCATCTGCAAAGAGTGAGAGTTTGACCTCTTCCTTGCCGATTTGGATGCCTTTTATTTCTTTTTGTTGTCTGATTGCTGAGGCTAGGACTTCTAGTACTATGTTGAATAGCAGTGGTGATAGTGGACAGCCTTGCCGTGTTCCTGACTTTAGGGGAAAAGCTCTCAGTTTTTCTCCATTGAGAATGATATTCGCTGTGGGTTTTTCGTAGATGGCTTTGATGATATTGAGGTATGTACCCTCTATGCCTACACTATGAAGAGTTTTGATTAAGAAAGGGTGCTGTACTTTGTCAAATGCTTTTTCAGCATCTATTGAGAGGATCATATGGTTCTTGTTCTTTCTTTTATTAATGTCTTGTATCACATTGATTGATTTGCGAATGTTAAACCAACCTTGCATCCCAGGAATAAATCCCACTTGGTCGTGGTGAATAATCCTTTTTATGTGCTGCTGGATCCTATTGGCTAGTATTTTGTTGAGGATTTTTGCATCCGTATTCATCAAAGATATTGGTCTGTAATTCTCCTTCTTGATGGGGTCTTTGCCTGGTTTGGGGATCAAGGTAATGCTGGCCTCATAAAAGGAGTTTGGAAGTTTTCCTTCCAATTCTATTTTTTGGAACAGTTTCAGGAGAATAGGTATTAATTCTTCTTTAAATGTTTGGTAGAATTCCCCTGGGAAGCCGTCTGGCCCTGGGCTCTTGTTCGTTGGGAGATTTTTGATGACTGCTTCAATCTCCTTACTGGTGATGGGTCTATTCAGGTCTTCAGTTTCTTCCTGGTTCAGTTTTGGTAGTTTATATTTCTCTAAGAATGCATCCATTTCTTCCAGATTGTCAAATTTGCTGGTGTAGAGTTGCTCATAATATGTTCTTAGAATTGTTTGTATTTCTTTGGTGTTGGTTGTGATCTCTCCTCTTTCATTCATGATTTTATTAATTTGAGTCCTTTCTCTTTTCTTTTGGATAAGTCTGGCCAGGGGTTTATCAATCTTATTAATTCTTTCAAAGAACCAGCTCCTAGTTTCATTGATTTGTTCCACTGTTCTTTTGGTTTCTATTTCATTGATTTCTGCTCTGATCTTTATGATTTCTCTTCTCCTGCTGGGTGTAGCCTTTCTTTGCTGTTCTTTCTCTAGCTTTTGTAGGTGTAGAGTTAGGTTGTGTACTTGAGACCTTTCTTGTTTCTTGAGAAAGGCTTGTATTGCTATATACTTTCCTCTTAGGACTGCTTTTGCTGTGTCCCAAAGATTTTGAACAGTTGTATTCTCCTTTTCATTTGTTTCCATGAATTTTTTTAATTCTTCTTTAATTTCCTGGTTGACCCATTCATTCTTGAGTAGGGTGTTCTTCAGCCTCCATGTATTTGAGGTCTTTCCAACTTTCCTTTTGTGGTTGAGTTCTAGTTTCAGAGCATTATGGTCTGAAAATATGCAGGGAATGATCCCAATCTTTTGGTACCTGTTGAGACCTGATTTGTGACCCAGAATATGGTCTATTCTGGAGAATGTTCCATGTGCACTGGAGAAGAATGTGTATTCTGTTGTTTTGGGATGGAATGTTCTGAATATATCTGTGATGTCCAACTGGTCCAGGGTGTCATTTAAAGCCTTTATTTCCTTGTTGATCTTTTGCTTTGATGATCTGTCCATTTCAGTAAGGGGGGTGTTCAAGTCCCCTACTAATATTGTATTCTTGTCAATGTGTTTCTTTGATTTTGTTATTAATTGGTTTATATAATTGGCTGCTCCCATGTTAGGGGCATAGATATTTATGATTGTTAGATCTTCTTGTTGGACAGATCCTTTTAGTATGATATAGTGTCCTTCTTCATCTCTTATGATATTCTTTGCCTTAAAGTCTAGTTTATCTGATATAAGGATTGCCACTCCAGCTTTCTTTTGCTGTCCATTGGCATGGTAAATTGTTCTCCACCCCCTCACTTTAAATCTGGAGGTGTCTTTGCATGTACGATGAGATTCCTCTAGACAGCATATCGATGGGTCTTGTTTTTTTATCCATTCTGATACCCTGTGTCTTTTAGTTGGGGCATTTAGTCCATTTACATTCAGAGTAACTATTGAGAGATATACATTTAGAGCCATTGTATTGCCTGTAAGGTGACTGTTACTGTATATTGTGTTTCTTCCTTTCTGGTCTATGTTTCTTTAAGGTTCTCTTTGCTTAGAGGACCCCTTTCAATATTTCCTGTAGGGCTGGCTTGGTGTTTGCAAATTCCTTGAGTTTTTGTTTGTCCTGGAAGATTTTTATCTCTCCTTCTATTTTCAGTGAGAGCCTAGCTGGATATAGTATTCTTGGCTGCATATTTTTCTCGTTTAATGCTCTGAATATATCATGCCAGCTCTTTCTGGCCTGCCAGGTCTGTATAGATAGGTCTGCTGACAATCTAATATTTCTACCATTGTATGTTATAGACCTCTTGTCCCGAGCTGCTTTCAGGATTTTCTCTTTGTCACTAAGACTTGTAAGTTTTACTATTAGATGACGGGGTGTGGACCTATTTTTATTAATTTTGGGGGGGCTTCTCTGTGCCTCCTGGATTTTGATGCTTGTTCCCTTTGCCAGATTAGGGAAATTCTGTATTAAGATCTGCTCCAATATACCTTCTGGCCCTCTCTCAATCTCGTCCTCTTCTGGGATCCCAATTATTCTAATATTGTTTCATCTTATGGTATCACTTATCTCTCGAATTCTCTCCTCCTGGTCCAGTTTGTCTCTCTTTTCTTTTTTTTTCTTTTTTTTTTAAAGATTTTATTTTTTGTTTATTTTACAGAGGGAGAGAGATCACAAGGAGGCAGAGAAGCAGGCAGTGAGAGAGGGGGAAGCAGGCCTCGATCCCAGGACCCTGAGATCATGACCTGAGCCGAAAGCAGAGGCTTTAACCCANCTTATCTCTCGAATTCTCTCCTCATGGTCCAGTAGTTGTTTGTCTCTCTTTTCATCCTCTTCTTTTTTCTCTGACATTTTGTCTTCTAAATCACTAATTCTGTCTTCTGCTTCATTTATCCTAGCAGTAAGGGCCTCCATTTTCAATTGCACCTTGTTAATAACTTTTTTGATTTGAGCTTGGTTAGATTTTAGTTCTTTTATTTCTCCAGAAAGGTTTTTTATTTCTGTAGTGAGGGCTTCTCTATTATCTTCCATGTTCTTTTTGAGCCCAGCCAGCACCTTAAGAATCGTCATTCTGAACTCTGGTTCTGTCATATTACTAATGTCCGCATTGATTAGGTCCCTAGCCGTCATTACTGGCTCTTGTTCTTTTTTTTGTGTTGATTTTTTCCGCCTTGTCATTTTATGCAGATAGGAATAGATGGATGAGAGAACTAAATACTAAGGGGTAGCGATGACCCCAGAGAAATATACACTAACCTACTCAGAAGAGACCTGGAACTGGGGACAAAAGTAAGAGGGAAAAAAAAAAACAAAAACAAAAACAAAANAATCATACAAAAACAAAACAAACAAAAATGAATAAAACAAAATCCTATATCTATATTATCTATTTCTGTTTCTATATCTATGTCTGTCTATGACTCTGTCTCTATCTCTATCTCTATCTCTATCTCTATCTATCTATCTNATTAGATTGGTGAATTGAACAGACGACCCTATAAGTATCCAAAAAATAAGGTTAAAAATAATGAAGGGATAAAATATGATTATAAGAATGAAAATTTAAAAAAGAATAAAAAGTGTTGATACAATGTAAGAGTTAAGAACGTTAAAATAGGAAAAGGGAAAAATTTTAAAAGAAAATTAAGAAAAAAATTGAAAGAAAAAAAATTCAATGAATTTAACTTTGAACGACTGAAGAATCATGGGGAAAAAGCCATGAATTCTCTCCGTTGCTTTTCCATTAGCTCTGGAGTTCCACAATGCTCAGCAATCTTGAATTTGACTTTGACTGGATGGCTTTTTTTCCCCTTGGTCTTCTGGGGGAGGGGCCTGTTGCTGTGATTCTCAAGTGTCTCTGCTCGAGGCGGATTCCCACTGCCCTCGCCAGGGGCCAGGCTAAGTAATCAGCTCGGGTTAGCTCTCAGGAGCTTTTGTTCCCTGAATGCTTTCTGTACCTCATTGGAGGATGGGACTGAAAATGGCGGCTCCCAGTCTCCAACCTGGATGAGCCGAGAGCCTGGGGCCTCAGTCCTCAGTGCGCCTCAGAGAAAAGCAGTCTCTTCCGTCTCCTGGTCTCCTGCCGCGCTCCCAGCTCACCCGGCCTGTGACCGATTGTCTCTATCTCTGGCGCAGCCCTGTTTAGAATCTCTGAACCTGGCAGATTCCTGCAGCCGCTCCCCCTCTGCTCCTCCTGGAGGAGGAAGGAGGGGGGTCTCTCTGGGTCTGCCACCTGTGCTGTCCCCGCTCATAGATCAGTGGCCTGTCTGTGCTTCAGATCACAGCCCAAGGTAACTCCGAGCTGAGAGGCACCTCAGCTCAGCTCTGTCTCTCCCGCCGGCTTCTCTCTGAGACCTGGGAGCTCGGTCGTGCTCAGACACCCCGGTCTTTTTGTGTCCCTGTGGGTCCGGAGACCACACTGTCCCTGCAGGGTCTTCACCCCCCCGCTTGGTCTCTGGGGCGACGTCCCTCAGTGGAGCCAACTTCTAACAGTTCTGAGTCTGTGCTCCGCTGCTCGCTCCCTTGCCAGGAGCCGGCCCCTCCCCCCAGGGTCTATCTTCCCGTCGCCTCAGATTCACTTCTCCGCACGTCCTACCTTCCAGAAAGTGGTCAATTTTCTGTTCCTAGATTTGCTGCTATTCTTCTCTTTGATCTCAGGTAGAATTTGTAGGTGTTCAGAATAGTTTGATAGCTATCTGGGTGAATTCCTGGGACCTGATGATAATCAGTCTCCTACCCCTCCACCATTTTGCCGCTCCTCCTAATTAATTAATTCTTAATGTAATAAACATAAATAGAAGTATTTGTCATTACAATTAAATGTTGAATATTAATATGACCAAGTCCACTGCTTTTATTCTCCATCTTCCACTCTTCCAACACATACAACAAAAGTATATAGAATACTCAAAAAATAATAAAATATATAAATTTGAATATTTAGTCCTATTAGCAGTGAAAATTTGTTTAGCTGTTTATTTTCTCTTGCTAACTTTACAACTGTCAATCACCAGTAGAAATCTTTCAAATATTCCAACATCTGCTTCCATCTGACTTATTTCTTTCATTTTTAATGACTCTCAAGGGAAACAATAGATTTTTTTAATCAAAATTCATTTCAATATTTTCACCATCTTATCAAGGACAAGAAAGCACAAAATCTATTACTTTTCCCTCTTATCTTCCCTTGTTCTTAAACCATTTTTGTCCCTTGAATAATATAATACTGTTTACTTTTCTTTCTAGCTTTCTAAGGAGTGTCAGTAAAAATCCCTGTCCCCTATTGCAATGGAATTCAAATGCCTTACTGATTGAGTCTGGGTTTGTATATTTATATAAAGAGGTAAAATTATTAAATATGTAATAACCTTCATATCTTTAAATTATAATTTGTGCACTAATTATCTATCTGTTGTATCATTTGGGCTCATCTGAAAGTTTTATTTTTATGCCCTTTAGCTAAGTCAATTTATATTTCTGGAATACTGTTCATTAATCCAACCACTGTCCATTTTCAGAAGTGTTTTAACATGCCCTTTTATAATGGAAAATTGTCTAGGGAAAGCTAAAAAAAGGCAAACAAACAGAAAACACACATTTGGAGTGAATTTCTTTATTACTTATTATGGTTAATCATTTCAAAGTTTTACTTTCATTTCAAATTTCAAAGTTTCATTTCAAGTTTCACACTTTCATTGAACAGGAAAGCATGTGTTCATCTAGACTATGTTTTTTAGCCATTCTACTATTTTTTAAAATGAATAATATGAAGTATCCTAAGAGCTCTCATTTGCTTTCTGCATCAATTGAAAGAAAGCATTTTGTTGTCTAACTTATAAGGTAAATTAGCTTAATTTTTAAATATACTGAAATGTATCATAATTTTATCCCTTTAATTAATTACTTCTTAATGGGAAATGAACTTCAATCTGAATAGATTGAGAACCTGTCTATTGTTTTTCTACCTTGAGTTCTGAAAGTTATTTTTATTTCCCACTATTTCTTTTTAAAACTTCTCTACCCCTTTCCACAATTATTTTATTGAGAACAGTATGTTCACTTCAAAGGCCAATAGGGGGAAAAAAATCTCTTCTATAAGGATTTTTTTTAATTATAATTTATGAAAATGAAAATGAAGAAACTGACTTCTAAATAGCTGCTTTTGGCTGCCTGTCTCATTCCAAACATGGCCCATCCACTTCACACATTGTTGCCAAAGTTCATTATCTATAACACAAAACCAATTATATCACACTCCTCTGTAAGAATTTGTTACCTCCCAATTATGATGGTACAAATTCCAATTTCCCTAGCAAAACAAATAAGACCCAGTATAATTTATTCCCAACTGCTTCCTTCCTCATTGCCCTCTTCTACTTCACAGTCAGGTGTCCCATATACTTACTTTTGCCTTTGCCTTTGCCTTTGCCTTTTTATTTTTAACCATCCACTCACTGCTTAACATGTTGAATTCTGGCTTTCACTTTTATTACTGTACTAAAATGTCACCTGTGACTTCCTTATCATTTAACTGAATACACACTTTTCCTTCCTACATCACCTTCTTCTGTTGATTTTATTGACAACTTCTGCCTCATTTTTCTCCCTATTCCTTTTAAACACCCTCCCTCTCTGTCTCTGGGTTTATTCAGTTCCAAACAGTCTAAAGGTTGGGAGCTCCTTAAAGCTTAGGCCTCAGCCTTCTCTTGTTCTGTAATCTCATCCCAGGAGATTGCATCCACATCTACAGAACAATGACCATGCAGATAAAGAGAATTCATAAATCAAAATCAGCACACTAGGCCATTGCACTGAACCCTGGACCCTATGACTCTTAACTGCCCACTTGACAAATATCCTTGAATGTCTCCAAAGAATCTCAAACTCAGTTCACTCCCAACCAAATTCATAAATTTATTCCAAACCCATTCTATGCAATAAATTTTACTACTTGCTATTGTTTTAAGAAGCAAAATGCATTTGAGCCAAGTTTGCTGTATTTACTTCATCAACCCCTACTCCCTTAATCAATAAATTAAGGATTTTTTTGTCATTCTTAATTATCTACTAGAGTTTTCTAAGCTGCAGGTCTCAAGTTTTGATATCAGTACCATCACCTTTTTTTTTCTCTTAATGAGAAATAATATGGTAAATTAAAGCTGAAAGAGATTAAAGTTTAAGTCATAATGAAAATAATAGTTTGTGTTTGAATGTGTGGCCATGAATGCACACCTTGGATTGAAATGTAAAAATTATTTTGTATCCTAAACCATAGTCAAAATTGTGTTTTATCTCTGTTTCCATGTTTCTATCCACCATCACTTTCTTAGTTCAAGTTGTCATCAGATTATTTTAGCATACTACCTAGGACATAAGATCCACTCAGCTAGTATGAATTGAATTACTCTAATCTTTTGCTTTTGCAGTTTCATATCTTACTGGTCTCCTTCACAAGCTGTACTTATTGACAACCAATCTCTCTCCATTCTGTAAATATTTGTGTCAAAATACACTTGTCCATGTTGTTTCCTCCATTTTAAATGTCAAGGTCCTCTCTTGACTGAAATCTGTAAGGGCAAAGTTAGAGCTTGTCCTGTTCAACTTTGTATCTGGTCATTTGCACAATATCTGTCAGATAATAAATGCTTCATACCTAGCTTTTGACTGAGTGGATGAACGAATAAATATACAAGTAAAACAGTATTAGAAAGTTGAAACATTATAAGGGAATCAAAATTATTTATTTGACAAAACAATTGAAAAACTAGGGGTTTGAAAATCAACCTATTTTGTTTGAATTAAGCCAATTTGCTTCAAAATACTTTGTATTGCTATATGTACACTAAAAACATAAAACTCAAACTTATTTTGAAAAACGAACTGGTCTGCTAAATAGCTCAGTGGAAAACCTACAAATGTACAAAATACTGGTTTATATGTTTTTATAAACTGTTTCATGCCAAACACTTATGTTTATTTTCCTCTAAACACAGTGAGATGTGTGTCTTATGTAAAACATTCCTGTTTTTCTCTATTAAAATATATTTCCATTTTACCTATATTCTGCACCAAATTTCATTCTCCCTTTCAAAACCATTACACTAACTTTCACTTTTTAATAGCTGTTGATGCAAAGGTTGAAAAACATAATTTGAACATTGGAAGCACTAGTATTCTAGACATTATAATTTTACTACATAAAAGAAAGAAAAACCTATCCCAAACAATTTCTACTTTTAGTCTTGTTCAAGCAACTTTCCTGGGTTGAAGTAAGGATTTAAAGACACTAAATAACAAGTCTGGTGTCACTTAAACTTTATGAATTTGAATTAAATTTGGGGTGCCTGGCTGGCTCAGTCAGTGAAGCATCTGTCTTCAGCTCAGATCATGATCTCAGGTTCTGGATGGAGCTGTGCACTGGCGGCTTATTGATCAGCAGGGAGGCTCCTTCTTCCTCTGCCTGCCACTCCCCCTGCTTGTGCTCTCACCCTGACAAATAAATAAAATCTTATTAAAATTTTGAATTAAATTCAAATCTTCCCATAATAAAACAATGTCTTTTTTTGGCCTTTCAAAAATTAATTTATATTTTAAACAGTTTTTGCACCTGAAGTGTATCAAAGTACTTTTAAATTATTTTTAAAACTTAACTATAAATTTGAAAAATATTTCTCATCGTGAATTAGCTATTACAAAACCACAGCTTGTGAGTTAGTTTTAAATGAATTAAGTATATAGAGAGAGAGAGTAAAAAAGAGAGAGGAGACTGATAATAATACCTATATCTATATAAATATATTTTATATACATATTTATATAATGTTAATATAGTATATATAAATATAAAATATAAATATATTTCTAAAATATAAATATTACATATATATAAAATTTTCCTTGACATCTATATGGATTTAAGAATCATTATTATATTATATTAAGTACCATGCAGTGACAGTACTCAGTGATGAGTTGAGTGAAGTTTTACTGAAATGAAACTGAAGAATAGAAGAATCTACTTGTATAATACTGATAACTTTCAAAGTGTCTGTTTTGTCTTTATAGCTATATTTGTATGCGTAAGACTACAGAGATTTCAGCTGAAATGAATAACAGTAATCCTGGAACATTAGGCTATCTTTAAAACTTGCAAACTTATGGACTCTATATTTAACATGCAATTTAAGCAGGTTAATCAAATGCAATGTCCATGCATGATCGATATATATTTTATGTTTGATCCATTTGTGTCTACATTCTGTCATTTCCCAGTTCAGTCTCCTAAGTGCTCTCAGTTTTATTTGTTTTGCTTTTGGTTTTTTAAGTAGAATTCTGACCACCGCCCTCCTTTTTAATTTGTCTGATGGTTCCGTAAAGCCTTCATGATAATGTCCAAGTTCCTTACACAGTATGTAAAGTTTTTATTCCAATTTTTTCTCACTAATCTTTGTCATGTTCCTTTCAATCCAAACTCTGTTTATTCTAAAAGAGTTCTACCTCTTTGTCTTCACATATGGCCTATATAGAGTGACCAGTTCTTTTCCACAGGATGCATCCTGCTTAGTCCTTGAGTGTCAATAATGATATTTATTTCTCTCTGTTTATCTCTTCTTCTCCAGCACCCAAGCTCAATAGTTACTAGTCACACCTCTATTTTCCCACATCACTTTGTTATCAAATCTATTGTAATATTTTCATGGTATTCATTACATTGTATCACATTAGTGTTCATCTAATTTGTCTTTCTGTTGCAAATTTATTGAGGGTAGAAAATTTGATTTATTCATTTTATATCCAAAATATGACATTTCTTTTTTTTTAACTTTACCTTTTTTTTTTAGTAATCTCTACACCCATTGCAGGGCTCTAACTCATGGCCCCAAGATCAAGAGCCTTCCAACTGACATCTTCCAAGACATCTTCCAAGATGTCCTTCCAACTGAGCCAGCCAGCCACCCCCAAAACATACTTCTTATCATATCATAAGCAATAAAACTTTAATGAGTCAAATGGTGTGAGAAAACAAGAATAAATGGATTTGAGAATTACACAGGAATATCTTCTCTCACTTATTATTTTTTATAACTTCCTATATTTTATTAATATCCTGAGAGCCAATTATACATGAATGGATAATATATCTTACCTCTTGGAGACAGTGGTAACAAATTGATCTTTTAATTGGGTATACTTTTCTATTTGGTCATCACAATTTAGTCTCCAAAATGGGTGGGGGGAAAAAAGGAGGTTCACCTACATGACAAATGAATAAATAGGACCTATTTATGTAAGAGCTATTGTATGTTTTTAATCTCTATATTATACAGCTGAAAATAGTATTATATTGTATGTTAACTAACTGAAATTTAAATGAAAACTAAAAAATTTCTTGTTTCTATTATTTTGTTAATATTACCAGGACTTATTAATAATTGGTATCTGTTAAAAATATAATATAGTTTAACTGTTTGTCATAGTAACAAAATGATGTAAGTTGTATTCTTAAAGTTTACTTTTAAACACATTATTACCACTTTATTTCCCAATTAATCTCTTTGGGAGAAATGTATTGTTTTTAAATGATCTATTAATATAACTTTATATTGAAAGAACAATAAGATTATTTTTAACTCAAAAAGGGCTTTCCACTGTAAAGCAACTGTTGAAAAGGGTTTTTCATTCAAAGCAGGGTATCTGGCATAGACTTTTAATATAGCTAATACCACTAAGAAGTATAAAATACAGTATTACAGACTCAGTGGAAAACAAACAACAAAACAAATGTTTTTTCTTTATTTAACATGTTTAGGTATTAATATTGAGGAAGCTCTGTAACAAGTAGCTAATTATGTGTGAAAGGAATCAAATCTGCTCAGTATGTAAACAGAGATTTTAAAGTTACTTACACAGATATAGTTCTGCTCTGTTGACTACTATAGGACTCAGATTACATATCACAGAATCATGACCAAATTTAGATGATTTATACACTGATGTTTCACATGTCCCTGTGAGATAAGAGTTACTTTTCCTGATTTTAAAGATAAGGAATTGGAGGCACAAGAAAGCTAAATAATGCAGCTAAGCAAGTAAGTGGCAAAGTCAAGGTTCCTCCCTTGGCATTCCCTCTCTAGACCCTGTTCTCTTTACAACTGTCACACACAAATTCTAACCATGTCTACAAGTTTTCATGATTCAGTAGGTAGAGACACATCACACTTTACACTAGCAAATTGGCTGTAAAAGAATATTACTGTCCTTAGATAAATGAACCCTGCTGGGACTCATATTGGAATAGACAGTTACTATGAAGCAGCTCTACTTCACACCAAGGCTTAGGATCTCCAAGAAGACTGTCCAGTTGTTGCAGTGATGTGCCAGCTTCCAAACACATGGTTTATAAACCCCATAGAGGGTATTTTTCACATTTCACAGAATCTATATTTTCAGATAATTTCAGATGACCCTCAAATTAGATTACAATCTGTTTATCTACTCACACTTGAGAGATAGAAAGAGACTTAATTTGTATATACCTTTAAGACATTTTCCTTTCCCTCTCTCTAGTGAACCAAAGCAACTGCTCAAGGCACTTCGTAATTTATATTTTTTCCTCCTAAGCAGTGCGTGTTGGCACAGTCTGATCTAGATTCTTCCTTCTCTCTGTCATCCAATATTTATTGTCCTGTGAAGTAGCAACAAAAAGAAAGATAAAAATCTTGAAAACTGCCATGTGCTAAGTAATTTCCTGTACTTTGAGGAATCCAAGTTGTAAGGTTTCCCAGTAGCCCTCCCAGTAACGGCAGATTAAGCAAAACACGAGATGGAACAGGCATGAGGGGAGTTTTAATAGAGGCACCCTCAGGCGGGGTTCCAAGACTCAGAGAGAAGGGGGTCAGGGAAGTCGCACCCAGAGAGGATGTGTGGGGTTTTTATTGGGTTTGGGAGGAACAGGGGAACATGACCATAATTGGTAGGCGATTGGGTGGAGTTTAGCTTTCAGTTTCCCACCTAAATTCTGGTTTTGGTGGTCTTTTCAGATACGGAAGCTGATGAGGGCGGGAAGTCCCTGAGAAACTCCCAGGGTGGGGTGGTAAGATGGCGAGTCGGCCTCCATCTTGTGGCTTCCTCAGTTCCCCAGACCCTTCGGCCCAATACAAGTCTTGGGAAGTTTGTTTCTTGATTAAGTTACACAGTACACTAGTGGCAAAGCTAAATCGGAAATCAAGCCAACCTAACCCCAAAGACTGTTTACCTTCCACAATCCCACTAGAAATCATCCTTTTGAAAAGGAAAATTTATTTAAAAATCTGAAATAGGGGTGCCTTAGTGGCTGTTGGTTAAGCATCTGCCTTTGGCTCAGGTCATGATCTCAGGGTCCTGGGATTTACTCTGCATCAGGCTCCCTGCTCAGTAGGGGATATGCCTCTTTCTCTCCCACTGCTCCCCCACTGTTGTGTGGGATCTCTCTCTCTCTCTCTCTCTCAAATAAATAAATAGAATTTTTTAAAAATCTGAAATATTTATATTTCACATTTATTTTTCCTGTTAAAAATGAAAATGATTCCATTATGTCTTATAGGGAAACATGTATATTTCTTCAATTTAGATTTATTCTTTTATGAAGTAAAATAATATGCATTAGAGATTTGGAGCTATTTATTTATTTTTTATTTTATTTATTTATTTAGTATAGTTGACCTACAATGTTATATTAGTTTCAGGCATAAAACATAGTGATTTGACAAGTTTATATACATTATGTTATGCTCACCACATGTGAAGCAACCATCTGTCACCATACAATTCTATTATAATATCATTGACTATATTCTTTATCAACTATCCTTTTAAGACGCTAGCAGATTGAGCATCCCACTAGACATAGACAGGAGATGAAAAAGATGGGGTTCCTGTATTTACCCTACCAACGTTCTTTTGTTTCTCCTGGCTATGACATCAACTCTCTTTTGAAGTTAAAAATGTAAAAAAGTGAATCCTAAGAACAGTAACATTTCTCACAAAAATTTCTATGTGTTCTAAATAACAATGCTGGATTATCTCCTGGTGCCCAGATGTATCACTCTTAATGCAGGTATTGGCTTTGCATCTGACAGGGGACTCTTACTATTCATCTCTTAGAATGAACATCTTCCAAATGCCTGAACTTGACTCTGTTGCTTAAGTTTCTCAAATAAACACATAAGCCTAGAGATATGTATTATCCTTTCCCTAACTACAATCATTGGATAATTAAATTCAGGTAAATATGCTAATTACCAACAAGGACTTAATGTTTCATGGTCCGCACATAATGTTCACATTATACAGGGACTTTCCATCTAAGTTCAAAAGAACTAATAATGTACATGTTGTACAAGAGGCTAGGTTTAAAGTAACAATCACTTCTAAATTTATATACATTTAATGAGAGAGTTAATTATACAAAGTGATGTTGTCCATATGTGTTTAGCATATGTACAGAATTCAATATTATAGCCACACACACACATACACACACAAACACTTCTTATAGTAATCAACTCTTTCTTACAGCCCTCAGTAT
The DNA here is from genome assembly GCA_002007465.1 of Ailurus styani. Classification (NCBI taxonomy): domain Eukaryota; kingdom Metazoa; phylum Chordata; class Mammalia; order Carnivora; family Ailuridae; genus Ailurus; species Ailurus styani. The sequence continues at coordinate 64,487 of LNAC01000525.1, read as the reverse complement.
ATTCGGAACTTATTGGCCAAAATACACAAACGTATGAATCAGAAGTAATTATATAAGTGGTAGTAATCTAAGTGATGGTAGATATAATAGTTGCTATTATTATTATTTTCATTATGTTATTAGAAGGGTTTCTTCTTTTTTTTTTTTAAAGATTTTATTTATTTATATGACAGAGAGAGAAGAGATTACAAGTAGGCAGAGAGGCAGGCAGAGAGAGAGGAGGAAGCAGGCTCCCTGCTGAGCAGAGAGCCCGATGCGGGCCTCGATCCCAGGACCCTGGGATCATGACCTGAGCCGAAGGCAGAGGCTTTAACCCACTGAGCCACCCAGGCGCCCTAGAAGGGTTTCTTCTTTAAAGACCACATTAAAGGATGCCATGAGTATTTTTCTTAAGTCAAGGGTCTTCTTTTGTTTTTTTCTTATAATTTTTTCAAGATTTTTCTTTTGCCATTTTATTTTATTTTATTTTTTCAGTGTTCCGAGATTCATTGTTTATGCACCACACCCAGTGCTCCATGGAACACGTGCACTCCTTAAGTTTTATATATTTATTTGAAAAAGAATGAGAGAGAGAGCATGAGACAGGGGAGGGTCAGGGGGAGAAGCAGACTCCCCACTGAGCAGGGAGCCTAATCTGTGACTGGATCCCAGGACTCCAGGATCATGACCTGAACAGAAAGCAGTCACTTAAATCAACTGAGCCACCCAGGCACCCCAAGTGAAAGATCTTCTTTACCATACCTCATACCTCAAAGGTTAAATGATGGTGTTTCAGTGCTTAGATATATGTCATAGGGAGAAAAAGATCCATAAAGTTGTAATTCTAATCAATAATATTTGTATTGCATTAAGACTTTAATATGGTTTTTTTCACAGTTCTTTCTAATAACATATTCAAAACTGCTTCAAAATGCTAAAATATAATATGAATAAGGATTAACATTAAAATTACTCAGATTTGTCAAATTTCAATGTTATTTTTCTTTAACAAGTAATTAAATTTTATTAAGAAAAAGAAGCCCTGGATTTATACACTAAGTAAATCAGTTTGTTTTAGAAGTTCTTATCAATGTAGTTTTGATAATATTAATGATGTAATGGAAACAAGAAATTTTTTTAGTTTTTATTTAAATTTCAGTTACTTAACATAAAATGTAATATTAGTTTCACCTGTATAATATAGTGATTAAACATTTACATACAACAGCTCCTGATCATCCAAAGTGCACTCCTTAAGCCCTATTATCATCTATTTAACCAATTCCCCTCACCCACCTCCCCTTAGTAACCATCAGTTTATTATCTACAGTTCAGAGTCTGTTTCTTGGTTTTTCTCTCTGTTCCCCCTGCCATGTTCATTTTTCTTTCTTAATTTTACTATGAGTGAAATCATGGTATTTGTTTTTCTCTGACTTATTTCACTTAACATAATACTCTCTATCTCCATCCATGCCATTGCAAATGGCAAGATTTCATTCATTTTTATAGCTGAGTAATATTCGATTGATATATATATACCACATGCTCTTTTTTTTCTTTTTTCAAGGTTCTATTTAAATTCAAGTTAGTTAATTTACAGTGTAATATAAGTTTTAGAAGTAGAATTTACTGATTCATCACTTATATACAAAATCTAGTACTCATCACAGCATTCTCCTTAATACACCTCACCAGTTTAAGCCCACCCCCTGCCCACCTCCCTTCAAACAACCCTCATCTCTACAGTTAACAATATGTTTTATGGTTTGCCTCCTTAATACTCCTCACTCACTTAGGCCATCCTCCTGTCCACCTCCCCTCCAGCAAGTCTCATTTTTTTTTCGCCACAGTTAACAGTATGTTTATGGTTTGCCTCTCTCTTTTTTTTCAAACTATGTTCATCTGTTTCTTAAATACCACATACGAATGGACATATAGAATGAAACGTCTCTTCTTTATTCATCAGTTGATGTACATTTGGGCTCTTTCTATAATTTGGATATTGTTGATAATGCTGCTATAAATATTGGGGTGCCTATGTCTCTTTGGATCAGTATTTTTGTTTCCTTTTGGCAAATACCTAGTAATGTAATTCATGGATCACAGAGTAGTTCTATTTTTAACTTTCTGAAGCATCTCCATACTGTTTTCCAGAGTGGTCGCACCAGTTTCCATTCCCTGGAGGAATGAGGGTTCCTCCTTCTCCACATCCTTGCCAACATCAGTTGTTTCCTGTGCTGTTAATTTGACACTCAGGCTGGTGTGGGGTATCTCATTGTAGAATCTATTGATATTTCTCTCATGATAAGTGATGCTGAACATTTTTTCATGTGTCTGTTAGCCATTTGGAAGTCTCTGTCTTCTGCTCATTTCTTAGTTGGATTATTTGTATTTTGAGTGTTGAGTTTGGTGAGTTCTTTATAGATTTTGGATACTAACCCTTATCAGACACGTCCTTTGTAAATATCTTCTCCCATTCTGTGGTTTGCCTCTTAGTTTTGTTGACTGTTTCCTTTACTGTGCATAAGATTTTTATCTTGATGAAGTCTCAATAGTTCACTTTTGCTTTTGTTTCTCTTGTCTGTGGTGACACGTCTAACAAGAAATTGCTATGACTGATGTCAAAGAGGTTCCTTCCTGTGTTCTCCTCTAGGATTTTGATGATTTCCTGCCTCACATTTAGTTCTTTCATCCATTTTGACTTTATTTTTTATATGGTGTAAGAAAATGATCCAGTTTCATTCTTCTGCATGTTGCTGTCCAGTTTTTTCAACACCATTTGTTGAAGAGACTATCTTTTCCCAGGGGATATTCTTTCCTGCTTTGTCAAAGATTATTTGGCCATATACTTGCAAGTTCCTTTCTGGGTTGCCTATTATATTCCATTGATCTATGTTTATTTTCTGTGACAATATCACACTGTCTTGATGACTGCAACTTTGTAATATAGCTAGAAGTCCAGAACTGTGATGCCCCCAGCTTTGTTTTTTCAAGATTGCTTTGGTTATTTGGGGTGTTTTGTGGTTCCATACACATTTTAGGATTGTCTGTTCTAGCTCTCTGAAAAGTGCTGGTGGTATTTTGATAGAGATTGAATTAAATCTATAGATTTCTTTGGGTAATATAGACATTTTAACAATAATTTTCCTTCTAGTCCATGAGCATGGAATGATTTCCCATTTCTTTGTGTCATATTTAGTTTTTTTCACCAGTGTTTTATAGTTTTCAGAGTACAGGTCTTTCACCACTTGGGGTTTATTCCTAGGTGTCTTACTGTTTTGTTACAATTATAATGGGATTGATTCCTTGATTTCTCTTTCTATTACTCCATTTTTAGTATATAGAAAAGTAACAGATATCTGTACATTGATTTTATATCCTGTGACTTTACTGAATTTGTGTATCAATTTTAGCAATTTTTTATGGATTTTTTTGGGTTATCTATATTCAGTACCATGTCATCTACAAATAGTGAAATTCTGACTACTTCTTTCCTTATGGATGGCTTTTATTTATTTTTGATGTCTGATTGCTGTGTCTAGGACTTCCAGTAATATGTTAAATAAAAGTGGTGAGAGGGCACATCCCTGTCTTGTTCCTGACCATAGAGGAAAAGCTCTCAGTTTTTTCCAATTGAGAATGATATTAGCTGAGATTTTTTCTTTTTTTAAAATTATTATTATTATTATTATTATTTGCCCCAGGGTACAGGTCTGTGAATCATCAGGCTTACACCTTTCACAGCATTCACCATATCACAAACCCTCCTCAATGTCCATAACCTATCTACCCTATCCCCACCCTCTCACCCCCCCAGTAACCCTCAGTTTGTTTTGTGAGATTAGGAGTTTCATATATGGCCTTTTTGATATTGAAGTATGTGCCCCCTAACCCCACTTTGTGGAGGCTTTTTATCATGGATTGATGTTATATCAAATACTTTTTCTGCAACTATTGAAAGGATCATATGGTTCTTATCCTTTCTTCTATTACTGTGGTGTATCACTTTGATAGATTTGCCAATAATGAACCAACCTTGAAGACCAGGAATATATCTTACTTGATCCTAGTGAATGATTTTTTTTACTTGCCCCAGGGGTACAGGTCTGTGAATCAGGTTTACACCTTTCATAGCACTCACCATAGCACAAACCCTCCCCAATGTCCATAACCCATCCATCCTATCCTTACTCTTCCACCCCACCAATAACCCTCAGTTTGTTTTGTGAGATTAAGAGTGTCTTATGGTTTATCTCCTTCCCGATCTAATCTTGTTTCATTATTTTTCCCTCCCTACCCCCCACGACCCCCCACCCTACCCCTCAAATTCCTCATATCAGAGAGATAATATGATAATTGTCTTTCTCTGATTGACTTATTTCGCTTAGC
>LNAC01000525.1:0-59959 GCA_002007465.1 Ailurus styani | reverse complement strand
CCTACCCCCCACGACCCCTCACCCTGCCCCTCAAGTTCCTCATATCAGAGAGATCATATGAAAATTGTATTTTTCTGATTGACTTATTTCACTTAACATAATACACTCTACTTCCATCCACGTCCTTGCAAATGGTAAGATTTCTTTTCTTTTGATGGCTGCATAGTATTCCAATGTATATATATACACCACTTCTTCTTTATCCATTCATCTGTTGATGGACATCTAGGTTCTTTTCATAGTTTGGCTATTGTGGACATTGCTGCTATAAACACTTGAGAGCACGTGCCCCTGAGGATCACTACCTTTGTGTCTTTAGGGTAAATACCCACCAGTGCGATTGCTGGGTCATAGGGTAGCTCTATTTTCAACTTTTTGAGGAACCTCCATACTGCTTTCCAGAGTGGCTGCACCAGCTTGCATTCCCACCAACAGTGTAGGAGGATTCCCCTTTCTCCCCATCCTTGCCAACATCTGTCATTTCCTGACTTGTTGATTTTAGCCATTCTGACTGGTGTGAGGTGGTTTCTCAGTGTGGTTTTGATTTGTATTTCCCTGATGCCAAGTGATGTTGAGCACTTTCTCATGGATCTGTTGGCCATTTGGATGTCTTCTTTGGAGAAATGTCTGTTCATGTCTTCTGCCCATTTCTTGACTGGGTTTTTTGTTTAATGGATGTTGAGTTTGAGAAGCTCTTTATAGATGTTGGATACTAGCCCTTTATCTGAGATGTCATTTGCAAATATCTTCTCCCATTCTGTCAGTTGTCTTTTGGCTTTGTTGACTGTTTCCTTTGCTGTGCAAAAGCTTTTAATCTTGATAAAGTCCCAATAGTTCATTTTTGCCCTTGCTTCCCTTGCCTTTGGTGATGTTCCTAGGAAGAAGTTCCTGCGGCTCTGGTCAAAGAGGTTGCGGCCTGTGTTCTCCTCAAGGATTTTGATGGATTCCTTTCTCACATTGAGGTCTTTTATCCATTTGGAGTGTATTTTTGTGTGTGGTATAAGGAAATGATCCAGTTTCATTTTTTTCATGTGGCTGTCCAGTTGTGAGTGATTTTTTTTTTTTGCTTTCAAAAAATTTTTATTAGCCATTTCAAAGATAAAGCTTTTCCATTTACATATTCTCCCCACTATTTAAAAATGTTTTCTATTTCATCAATTTCAGTTCTTATCCTTGTGAATTGGCTCTTTGTTATTTCTTTTGTTGTTTCTATTCCTGATTTCTTTATTTTATTTTATTTTATTTTTTCAGTGTTCCAAGTTTCATTGTTTATGCACCACACCCAGTGCTCCATGCAATATGTACCCTCCTTAATACCCACCACTAGGCTCACCATCCCCCAACCCCTCCCGCCAAACGCCTGTTTGTTTCTCAGAGTCCACAGCATTTCATGCTTTGTCTACCCCTCTGATTTACCCCAATTCACTTTTCTTTTCCATCTCCTAATATCCTCCGTGTTATTCCTTATGCTTCACAAGTAAGTGAAACCAAATGATAATTTACTTTCTCTGCTTGACTTAGGTCACTTAACATAATCTCCTCTAGTCCTGTCCATGCTGATACAAAAGTTGGGTATTCATCCTTTATGATGGCTGTGTACTATTCCTTTGTATATATGGACCATATCTTCTTTATCCATTCAATTGTTGAAGGACATCTTGGCTCTTTCCACAGCTTGGCAATTGTGGCCGTTGCTGCATATGGCCCTTCTTTTCAGTACATCTGTATCTTTGGGGTAAATACCCAGTAGTGCAACTGCAGGTTCATAGGGTAGCTCTGTTTTTAATTTTTTGAAGAATTCCCACACTGTTATCCAAAGTGGCTGCACCAACTTGCATTCCCACCAACGGTGAAAGAAGGTTCCCCTTTCTCCACATCCTCTTCAACATTTCTTGTTTCCTGTCTTGTTAATTTTGGCCACTCTCAGTCGTGTAAGGTGGCATCTCAATGTAGTTAAAATGTCTGTACTGCCCAGAGCAATCTATAGTTTCAATGCCATCCCAGTCAAAATTCCACTGGCATTTTTCAAAGTGCTGGAACAAACAATCCTCAATTTTGTATGGAACCAGAAAAGACCCTGAACCACCAAGGAAATGTTGAAAAAGAAAAACAAAGCTGGGGTCATCACATTGCCTGATTTCAAGCTTTACTACAAAGCTGTGATCACCAAGACAGCCCTTCTTCTAGGACTCCTATAATGTGACTGTTACTACTTTTGATGAAGTCACTGAGTTCTCTAAGTCCATTCTTGTGTTCCAAAAATCCTCTTTCTCTCTTTTGTTCAACATCATTATTTTCCCTTATTTTATCTTCTATATCACTTTCATTCCTCTGTTTCTTCCATCCTTGGGTTCATTGCATAATCCTGTTTTGAATCTCAGTTATTGCATTTTTCATTTCCGACTGATTGTTTTTTAACTCTTTTATATCTAGGGTAAGGGCCTCCCTGAAGTCTTCCCTTCTTTTCTCAAGTGCATTAAGGATCCTTATGATTGTTGCTTTAAACTCTCCATCAGACATGTTCCTTATATTTGCTTTTGCTTTGTTCTCTGGCTTTGACCTTATCTTGTTCTTTCATTTGGGATAAATTCCTCTATCTTGGCATTTTGTCTAAGTCTCTGGCTTCTTCTCTGTGTTAGAAAAGTCCATTATGCTTCCTGCTCCTGAGAGTAATAACTTTTCGGGAAAAAGTCATATTGTGTCCAGGGCCTGGTGCTTCAAGGAATGTCTCTTGTGTTTTCTGCATGACTGTGCTTGTGTTTTGGCTGCTCTATCCTTCAGGTCAGTCATCTACAGGGGCTCTCTTTGCTTGCAGTGGGCAGGGTTTGGTCATTGGCCAGGCTGCGGTGAGTTAACTGTGTGTGCTCTGGTCTGCTTATTAAATGAGACCTCATACATTTCCACTAGAACTAAAGCCCTTGGAGAACTCTGGTCAGGAGATGTGTTGTGTACAGTGGTTTCTACTGGTCTTTTGGAGAAGGGACCTACTGCACTGGAACAGAAGCAAGCTTGATCATAAAAAGTAATGTCACCAGAGTGCAAGGGTGTGAGACTTGTGTAAGCAATTTAGGCATCTAGTGTCAGGGCTAAGCTGCTATCCACAGGTGGTTCTGTTTATTCTGAGGGGCAAGGGAGGGAAATGGTGCCATCTGGTTCGTTTGTCCCTGAAGAGCCCTCTCCATTAATGATACCTTGTGGGGAAATGCTCCAAAAAGAGCAAATAATCTCCCCACTATATGCTCCAGGCATTCTTCAGATCACTGTTTCCATGCCATCTGCCCCTGTGTTGTTTGCCTGCCTTCTCTCCAAAGTAGAATAGCACCCTCAGGGCTCTATCCCAGCCAAAACCATGGTCCTTTAAAACTCTAGTCTTCCAGGAAAAGGTCCCAGGAAAGAGGACCATGACTATGTGAGCAGATGTAAGCAGTTGCTGGAATGGGGACTCCTGGGGCCATAGGAAAAGGGCCATGGCAGAATATAGCAGAATCCTGGGGTCTTTTATGTGACAGGGAGGGAACTGTTAAGGGCAGGGCTCTGGTTTAGTGACCAAAAGCAAAACAAAGAGGGATGGCATAAAGGGCTCTTTCTGGAGATCTAAGGCATATGAAGCTTTTTCTGGAGATCTACCGGAAGTGCATTTCAATGGATTTCCATAATTTTATTGCATTGCATAAAACCATGCTCTCTTTAACTTGGGCTTATTTATGTTAGAGCCTGGTATGATGATGTATTCATGTAATATGTAGAATTAGCCTCCATGCACAATCATGTCAATTCTGTCCCTGCAGGTGGTCAAGCACCCAACATAGGGCTCTAGTCTCTGTTGGCTCTGAACTATGACAAATGATCATTTGCAGGGATAACCCCCATGCTTCTTTTTCTGGAATAATATAAAGTCTACCCTTTTATTTAAAAAAACAGAAAACAAAAAACTCTAGTCTTCACGCCCTGTTGGATGCAAGAGGTCACAAAAATCAGCCACTATAGGTTTCCCAGCCAATGGCTTTAGGAAAATGTTCTTCTTGTGAATTCCTCTGTGCACTCCTCTCTGTCACCTTCTCTATGACCATAGCACCCTTCCCTCAGCAGCACCCATAACTGGTTTCTCCCCCAAACCATGTCTCCACATTTTCTACCTTCTTTGATGTGGCTTCTTCTCTCGGTTTTTGTTTTTGTTTTTGTTTTGTTTTGTTTTGTTCTGTTCTGTTTTGTTTTGTTTTTTGAGACTTTGTTGTCAGTCCTCAGGTAGGTTTCTGGGATATTTAAAATGATTTGATAGTTATCTAATTGTGCTCAAAGGAAAAGATAAGCCTAGGATTCTTCTACTTTGTCACTATCTTAACTCCCTCCTCAATGTTATTTCTCATGATTTCAAACTTTATATGCAATATCTTATAAAGTAGAAAATATAAATATTATATTGTAAGTATAAAAATATGATTCCTCTGCTGAGGTTTTTACTGTTTTACTTTTGAAAGAAATATTCATAAAAGTAATGTCTCTAAATTGGTATGATAAAAATACATTATATTAGAAATATGTGCTGAGTAGTGGTGCCTAGGTAGCTTACTTGGTTAAATGTCCAATTCTTGATTTCAGCTCAAGTCTCAATCTCAGGGTCATGAGTTCAAGCCCCACTTTGGGCTCCACTGAGCATGAAGCCTACTTTAAAAAAATGTGATAAATATAAAAATGAACCAAATAAGAAACAATCTACTCTCCTTCATTAACAATGAAGGGTAATTAATTGAGCTAGGTTTTAAAGGATTTGTAAGGAAGTCACTAAATTGAATAAAGAGAAGATATATTTCAGGCATTTTCAAGACAATAACATTGAAGCAGTGTGTGAAAATTAAATATGATAGTCAAAAAATGGGCAGAAGACATGAATAGACACTTTTCTAAAAAAGACATACAAATGGCTAACAGACACATGAAAAATGTTCAACATCTTTAGCCATCATGGAAATTCAAATCAAGACCACATCGAAGTATCACCTTATACCAGTTGGAATGGCAAAAATTAACAAGGCAGGAAACAGCAATGTTGGAGATGTGGAGAAAAAAATTAAAAAATTAAAAATAGAGCTACCCTATGACCCTGCAATTAATTGTACTACTGGGTATTTACCCCAAAGATAGAGATGTATTGAAAAGAGAGGCCATATGTACCCCAATGTTAATAGGAGCAACGTCCACAATAGCCAAACTGTGGAAGGAGCAGAGCTGCCCTTCAACAGACAAATGGACAAAGAAGATGTGGTTCATACATAAAATGGAATAGTACTCAGCCATCAGAAAGGATGAAAACCCAACATTTGCATCGACATGGATGAAACTTGGGGGTATTATGTTAAGTGAAATAAGTCAAGCAGAAAAGGATAATTATCATATGGTTTCACTTACTTGTAGAAGAAAAGGAATAGCATGGAGGACATTAGGAGAAGGAAGGGAAAAAAGAAGGTGTGGAGTCAGAGGGGGAGATGAACCATGAGAGACTATACTCCAGGAAACAAACTGAGGATTTTGGGGAGGGGTGTGGATTAACCCAGTGATGAGTATAAGGAGGGCATGTATTGCAATGAGCACTGAGTGTTATACACAAATAATGAGTCATGGAACACTACATCAAAACCTAATGAAGTACTGTATGGTACCTAACATAAGATAATAATAAAATAATAGTAAAAACAAAGAAAATTAAATATGATAGTATATAATTCAAAATGACTGAACCATCAAGTACTTAGGTACCGTGTTGATAGATGAATTTGTAAATATAGGAAGGGGGGTGTTTTCTGTTTTATGGTTTATATTACTAAAATAACGTATGGAATTTTTGTCATAGTGAGAAAGGGTATTTAAATACCCGTAAGTAGAGGAATGCGGTATCACATTTGATTTTAGAAGGATCATTCTAGAGGATTTTTGACAATGACAAAAGAGGGAAGGAGATTTATTGTTGTAATGTAGATAATAATTCAGGGTGGAAAAAATAGATTTTAAAAATGACAAGGAAGTTTTCTTGAAACTTGAACAGGTTTCTGTCTTACATAAATTCTGTCTTGTGTGGTATTTTGCCAGATTAAAAAAATAGAAATGAAACAGATTTGGGGAAAAAATGAACATTGGACAAGATGTGAAAATAAATTAAGTTTAAATACATTGTGTTTGAGACACTGTGAGAGATCACTGTGGAGAAGTTTTTAAAGATTTGGAACTGTATGGTGACTTACATAACACAATAAGAAAGGAAGGAAGAAGAAAGAAAGGAAAGAGAAAGAAAGAAGAAAGAAAGAAAAAGAAAGAAAGAAAAAGAAAGAAATAAAGAAAGAGAAAGAAAGAAAAAGAAGAGAGAGAGAGAAAGGAAGAAAGAGAAAGAGAGAGAGAGAAAGAGAGAAAGGAAGAAGGAAAGAAAGAAAGAAAGGGAGGAAGGGAGGAAGGAAGGAAGAAGAAGGAAAGAAAGAAAGAAAGACTTGAGATGTGTGTGGATATGGAGTTTAGGAGAAAGGTATAACCTTGAATAACAGGTTTGGAAATCATTAGCATTAGTGGAAATAAACACTAATACCATTGTCAAAATCATTCTGAAATGGTAACCAAAGATTAAGTAGCCATGCTCCAAAACATTCAGTAACTTTTTGGTGGATATTAGGGGGGGTTTTTGTTGTTGTTGTTGTTGTTGTTGTTTGTTTTTCAATTTTTTACCTAAATTCAATTTAACTAACATATAGTGTATTATTAGTTTCAGAGGTAGAATTTAGTGATTTGTCAGTTCATATAAGCCCAGTGTTCATTACATCAAATGTTCTCCATAACTGAATTACCCAATCCATTCACCGCCCTCCCCTCCAGCCCTCAGTTTGTTTCCTATATATAAGAGTCTCTTACGGTTTGTCTTTCTCACTGATTTCATCTTATTTTATTTTTCCCTCCCTTCCTCTATATTCATCTGTTTGTTTCTATGATTCCATCTATGAGTGAAATCATCTGATATTTATCTTTCTCTGACTGACTTACTTAGTTTAGCATAATACACTCTAGTTCAATCTTCATCATTGCAAGTGCCAAGATTTAATTCTTTTTGATGGCCAAGTAATATTCCATTGTGTGTATATGCCACATCTTCTTTATCCATTCATCTATTGATTGGCATATGGGCTCTTTCCATATTTTAGCTATTGTGGACATTGCTGCTATAAACACTGGGGTGCATGTGCCTGTTCACATCACTATGTTTGTATCCTTTGGATAAATACCTAGTAGTGCAATTGCAGGGTTGTGTATTACCTCTATTTTTAACTTTTTGAAGAACCTCCATACTGTTTTCCAGAGTGGCTGCCCCAGTTTGCATTCCCACCAAGAGTGTAAGAGGGTTCCCCTTTCTCTGCATCCTCGCCAACATCTGTTATTTCCTGACTTGTTAATTTTAACCATTCTAACCAGTGTGAGGAGATAGCTCACTGTGGTTTTGATTTGTATTTCCCTGATGCTGGGTGATGTTGAGGAATTTTTCACATGTCTATTAAACCACTTGTATGTCTTCTTTGGAGAAATGCCTGTTCATGTCTTCTGCCCATTTATTGACTAGAGTTTTTTGTTTTTTGGGTGTTGAGTTTGACAAGTCTTCTACAGATTTTGGATATGGGCTCTTTATCTAATAAGTCATTTGCAAATATCTTCTTCCATTCTGTAGGATTGCTGTGTGGTTGGGTTGATTGTTTCCTTTGTTGTGAAAAACGTCTCATCTTGATGAAGTCCAAAAGTTCATTTTGCTTTTGTTTCCTTGCCTTTGGAGAAGTTCCTACCAAAATCGTTGCTGTGGCCGAGGTCAAAGAGGTTGTTGCTGTATTGTCACCTAGGGTTTTGATGGAGTCCTGTCTCACATTTAGGCCTTTCATTTATTGAGTTTATTTTTGTGTATGGTGTCATAAACTGGTCCCATTTCATTTTTCTGCATATGACTACACAACTTTCCCAACACCATTTGTTGAAAAGATGCTTTTTCCTTGAATATTTTTTCTTGCTTTGTTGAAGATTATTTGAACATAGAGTTAGGTTCCTTTTCTGTGTTCCCTATTCTGTTCCATTGATCTGTTATTGTGCCAGTACCATACTGTCTTGTTGATTGCAGTTTTGTAATAAAGCTTTAAGTCCAGAACTGCAATGTTTCAACCTTTGGTTTTCTTTTTCAACATTCCTTTGTTATTTGGGGTCTTTTCTGGTTCCATAAAAATTTTAGAATTGTTTGTTTCAGCTCTGTGAAAAATGATGATGGTATTTTGATAGGGGTTGCATTGAGTGTGTAGATTGCTTTGGGTAGCATAGGCATCTTAATAATATTTCTTCTTCCAATGCATGAGCATGGAATGTTTTTCCATTTCTTTGTGTTATCCTCAATTTCTTTCATAAATGGTCAATAGATTTCATTTTACAGATACTTTATCTCTTTGGTTGGGTTTATTCCTGGGTATCTTTTGGTTTTGGGTGCAATTGTAAATGGCATTGATTCCCTCATTTCTCTTTCTTCTCCCTTATTATTAGTGTGTAGAAATGCAACTGACTTCTATGCATTGATTTTATATCTTGCCATTTTGCAGAATTCCTGTACAAGTTCTAGCAGGTTTTTTTGGTGAAGTCTTTTGCATTTTCAACATAGAGTATTGTGTCATCTATGAAGGGCGAGAATGTGACTTCTTCTTTGCCAATTTGAATGCATTTTATTTCTTTTCATTATCTGATTACTGAGGCTAGAACTTCCAGTACTGCGTTGAACAACAGTGATGAGAAAGGACATACCTTTAGGGGATGGACATGAGAAAGACAGGAAATCCCTGTCTTATTCCTGACCTTATTGGAAAAGCTCTCAGTTTTTTCCCATTGAGGATGATATTCACTGTGGGATTTTTGTATGATGCTTTTATGACATTGAAGTATATTCCCTCTCTCCCAACACCACAGAGAGTTTTTAACAAGAAAGGATGCCGTGTTTTGTCAAATGACTTTTCTGCATCTATGAGAGGATCATATGGTTCTTTTCCTTTCATGTATTAATATGGCATATCACATTGATTGTGGATTTTGAACAACCTTTGAAGACAGGGAATAAATCCTATTTCATCATGGTGAATAACTCTTTAATGTACTGTTGGATGCTATTAGCTCATAACTTGGTGAGAATTTTTAAATCTGTTTTCATCAAGAATATTGGTCTGTAATTCTCTTTTTTAGTGGGGTCTTTCATTTTGGGATCACGGTAATGCTGGCTTCATAAAATGAATTTGAATGTTTTCCTTCCATTTCTGTTTTTAGAAGCAGCTTCAAAAGAATAGGTATTAATTCTTATTTAAATATTTGGTAGAATTCTGCTGGGAGACCATTTGGCACTGGACTCTTGTTTTTTGGGAGATTCTTGATTACTGATTCAATTTCTTTGCCAATTATGGGTGTGTTCAGGTTTTCTATTTCTCCCTATGTCAGTTTTGGTAATTTGTATGTTTCTAGAAATGCATCCATTTATTCCAGATTGCCTAATTTTTTGGCTTATAATTGTTCATAATGTCCTCTCATAATTGTTTTTATTCATTCAGTGTTGTTTGTGATTTCTCCTCTTTCACTTATGATTTTATTTATTTGAGTCCTTTCTCTTTTTTTCTTTTTTTTTAAAGATTTTATTTATTTATTTGACAGAAACACAGAGAGGGAACACAAGCAGGGGAAGTGGGAGAGGGGGAAGCAGGCCTCCCGCAGAGCAAGGAGCCCGATGTGGGGCTCGATTCCAGGACCCTGGGATCACGACCTGAGCTGAAGGCAGACGCCTAACAACTGAGCCATGCAGGCGTCCCTCTCTTTTCTTTTTGATAAGCCTGGCTAGGGGAGTTATTGATCTTGTTAATTCTTTCAAAGAACCATATCCTCGTTTCATTGTATCTGTTATTTTTTTTTCAATTTCTAAATCATTGATTTCTGTTCTTATCTTTATTATTACTCTTCTCCTGCTGGATTCAGGCTTTATTTCCTGTTCTTTCTCCAGCTCCTTTAGATATAGGTTTATGTTGTGTATTTGAGACCCTTCAGGTTTCTTGAGAAAGGCTTTATTGTTATACACTACATCCCAAAGGTTCTGAACTATCATGCTTACATTTTCATTTGCTTCCATGTTTTTTTTAATTCTTCTTTAATTTCCTGGTTGGCCCATTGATTCTTTAGTAGGATGTTCTTTAACCTCCATGTCTGTTAACCTTTAACCCTGTTTCAACCAGTCCCCTGAATTGAGCTAAATATATACCAGAACACTCTAAACACCCATGAAATCAGCCTGAGATGTAGGATTATACATTTCTGGATCTCTATGGGGGCAGAAGATGAACAGTGGAGAGGTCAGTGGAATGGGTGAGCTCGGACTGATATGAGAGAATAAACAGAAAAGGGAGGGAACCACCAGAAGTGACTCATTGGAGAGTGATACACCAATGCAAAAGAGCTCTGTGCTTGAGGACCAGTATTAACTTGGAGTCTAGCTAAAAGCACTCAAAATGAACAAAGGGTCTTCTACAATTGATAGAATCAGGCAGCCACCAGCACGGACATAAGCCCACATTTCCAGGGCGGTCACAGCCAGTGCCCACCTGTTTCTGAGAGAGCTTGGCAGGGGCCCCAGTCAGTGGTCCCTGAGTCCACAGCCTTCCACGACCTACACTACTGCCAGGTAGGTCATGGGCATGAATCCCAGCAACAGTAGCCACCAGGATCAGGCTTGCCTGGCACAATATCACTCACATTTTTAGTGGAAAGGGAGTGCAGAGACAAGAGGGGGCATCAGGCGACCACTGAGATGGTGGCTTGGGGTGTGCACCACCTGTGGGAGGTTGCAGTGTTCAGCAGAGTTTGCAGAGAGAGTCTGTGTGTTCTGGACCATCCAGAGGGGAGCAGACTGAGAGGTTCCTCTGAGGCAAAGGACTGGTGCAGACAGTTCACTTTGCACTAACCCTCTGTAAAGCCACAAAAAGCTGCCCAAGAACAAAAACCTCCAGAGCACAAAAGCCTGAAAAATCGGTTTCCACAGAATCCAGCTCCTTAATAGGGGGCAGGGTGACTCAGCCCAAGGAAGATTGACTGAAAAAAAAGATGGCAGGCCCCTCCCCCAAAAGACAAGCCAAAAGAATAAGAATAAAACAACCACAGGGTCCCCGCAAAACTGTAAAACAACAACATCACGGGAAAAGAATATGTTAAGCTACTGGAATTACCCCCAAACCCTGTATATTTCACAAATTTTTTTTTAATTCTTTCACAATGATTCCTCTTCTTTTATTTTTTTAACCTACCTGCCGTTACAACATATTACATAATAACTTCTTAATTTGAACTTTTTTCATACATATAGTAGTGTCTCTTTTTCTTTTTTAAACTATAGATAGATAGATAGATAGATAGATAGATAGATAGATAGATAGATAGGAGCTTCAAGGTAATCCTTTTTCATGATTCAACACAACCCCTATATATAAACCAATTTTAATTTCCCTGTACCTCTGGAAAGTTGAGTCCTTTAACAAAGATAACAAGATACACCCAGGAAGTACTGAAATAATCTTCCTCACCCACATCACGGTTTATAACCACTTTCCCATCTTATATTTCTGTCAGTTTTGCTGTGTATTGGTTTTTGGTTTTGTACTATATAAATCTTATTCTTGGGGTTCATTTTGGCTGGGTTTTCTTTTTTTCTTTCTTATCTGTTACTATTCTCAGTCTTTTTGTTTGTTCATTTTTGTTTATTATATACCTAATAAAACTTATATGGGGGCTCATGTTAGCTGGATTTTTTTCTTAAATTTTTCCTATCTTTTTCCATCTATTTTTTTCTTTTTTCTTCCTTTGTGGTGGTGACTTCCAATTTCTCTGAAACTTTCCAAGGGGCAGCTTGATTGGATCATGGTTGATATATTCAGCTATACATCCCTTCAACCATCTCTCACCAAAATGACTAGGAGGAGGAACACCCCACAGAAGAAAAATTCAAAGACAGTGACCAGTGCCACAGAACTATTTGATATGGACATAAACAATATGTTGGAAATGGATTTCAGTGTAAAAATTGTCCAGGAAATGGCTAGGTTGGAGAAGACCATTAGTGGCAACATAGAATCTCTAAGGGCAGAAGTGAGAGCTGATCTGGCAGTAGTTAAAAATGCTATCAAAGGGAGGAGCAAAATGGCAGAGTAGTAGGAGACCGATTATGATCAGATCCCAGAAATTCACCCAGATAGCTATTAAACTATTCTAAACACCTACAAATTCTACAGGAGATCAAAGAGAGGAAGAGCAGTAAATTCTAGGAACAGAAAATTGAACACTTTCCAGAAGGTAGGACATGCAAAGAAGTGAATCTGAAGCGTTGGGAAGATAGACCCCGGGAGGAGGTGTCAGCTCCCAGCAAGTGAGAGAGCAATGGAGCACAAAATCGGAACTTTCAAAAGTCTGCTCCAATAAGGGACGTCACCCCAGAGGCTAAGCCGGGGGTGAAGATCTCACAGGGACAGTGTGGTCTCAGGACCCATGGGGACACAAAAAGACAAGGTGTGTCTGAGTGCAAAAGAGTTCCCAGGTATCAGAGAGGAAAACCTGACTGGAGAAACAGAGCCAAGCTGAGAAGGTGTTTCTCAGCTCAGTGTTACCTTGGGCCATGATCCAAAACACAGTCGGGCCACTGCCCAGACGGCAGACCTGGAGAGACCCCCTCCTTCCACCTCCAGGAGGAGCAGCACAGGAGTGGCGGCAGGAACCTGCTGGGTTTGGATATTCTAAATGGGGCAGTGTGCCAGAGATAGAAACTCTCAGTCACGGGCCGAGTAAGCTCAGAGTGTGGACAGAGACCAGGGAGATGGGAGGGGCTGACTGTTTTTCTCTGAGGGTGCACTGAGGAGTCAGGCCTCTTTCTCTCAGCTCCTCTGGGTCAGAGACTGGGATGCCGCCTTTTTCATTCCGATCCTCCCAGCTGTACAAAAAGCCTTCAGGGAACAAAAGCTCCCAAGTGCCAATCCAAGCTGATTACCTAGTCTGGCCCCTGGCGAGGTCTGTGCAATTCTGCCTTGGGCAAAGACACTTGAGAATCACAGCAACAGGCCCCTCCCCCAGAAGTCCAGCAAGAACATCCAGCCGAACCCAAGTTCAAGATCACTGAAAATTGTGGAACTCCAGAGCTAGGGTAAAGCAACACAGAAAATTAACAGCTTTTTCCACATGATACTTTAGTCATTCAAAGTTAAATTCTTTGAATTTTTTTTCTTACTCTATTTTTTAAATTTGTTCCTCTTTCCTATTTTAACGTTTTTTAACCATTATATCTTATCAACACTTTTTAATCTTTTTTACTTTTCGTTTTTATACCCATATTTTATTCCTTTATTATATTTAACTTTATATTCTGTATACATATCAGGTCTGTTCAATTCACCAATCTAATAGATAGAGATAGAGATAGAGTAAGAGACAGAGATAGATATAGAAACAGAAATAGATAATACAGATATAGATATAGGATTTTGTTTTTATTTTATTTTATTTTCGTTTGTTTCCTTTTGTTTCACTGATTTTGTTTTTTTTTCCCCCTCTTTCTTCTCCCCACAATTCGAGATCTCTACTGATTAGGTTAGTGTATATTTCTCTGGGGTCATTACTACCCTTTAGTATTTTTTCTCTCATCCATCTATTCTTATCTGCATAAAATGACAAGGCAGGAAAAAATCAACACAAAAAAAGAACAAGAGGCAGTAATGATGGCTAGGGAACTAATCAATGTGGACATTAGTAATATGACAGAATTAGAGTTCAGAATGATGATTATTAAGGTGCTGGCTGAGCTGGAAAAAAGCATGGAAGATAATAGAGAATCCCTTTCTAGAGAAATAAGTACCCTTCCAAGAGAAATAAAAGAACTAAAGTCTAACCAAGCTGAAGTCAAAAAAGATATCAATGAGGTGCAATAAAAAATGGAGGCTCTTGCTCCTAGGATAAATGAGGCAGAAAAGAGAATTAGTGATCTAGAAGATCAAATGACAGAGAATAAAGAATGGGAGGAAGAGAGAGACAACTACTGGACCTTGAGGGGAGAATTTGAGAGATAAAGGATACCATAAGACGAAAAAATTTAGAATAATTGGCATCCAAGAAGAAGAAGAGAGAGAAAGAGGCAGAAAGTATATGGGAGCAAATTGTAGTACAGAATTTGCCTACTTTGGCAGACAAGCATCAAAATCCAGGAGGCACAAAGAACCCCCCTCAGAATCAATAAAAAAAAGGTCCATACCCTGTCATCTAATAGTACAACTTACAAGTCTTAGTGACAAAAAGAAAATCCTGAAAGAAGCTCGGGACAAGAGGTCTGTAACATATAATCATAGAAATATTAGACTGACAGGAGACCTATCCACAGAGACGTGGTGGGCCAGAAAGAACTGGCATGATATATTCAGAGCACAAAATGAGAAAAAAATGCAGCCAAGAATACTATATACAGCTAGGCTGTCATTGAAAATAAAAGGAGAGATAAAAAGCTTCCAGGACACACAAAAACTAAAGGAATTTGCCAACACCAAGCCAGCCCTACAAGAAATATTGAAAGGGGTCCTCTAAGCAAAGAGAACCTAAAAGAAACACAGACCAGAAAAGAAGAGACACAATACACAGTAACAGTCACCTTACAGGCAGTACAATGACTCTAAATTCATCTCTCTCAATAGTTACCCTGAATGTAAATGGACTAAATGGCCCAACCAGAAGACACAGGGTATCAGAACGGATAAAAAAAACAAGACCCATCAATATGCTGTCTACAGGAAACTCACTTTACATGCAAAGAAATCTCCAGATGTAAAGTGAGGGGGTGGAAAACCATTTACCAAGTCGATGGACATCAAAAGAAAGATGGAGTGGCAATGCATATATCAGAAAAAATAGATGTCAAACCAAAGAATATCATGCCAAACGAGGAAGGCCATGATATCATACTTAAAAGATCTGTCAAACAAGAAGATCTAACAATTGTATATATCTATGCCCCTAACATAGGAGCAGGCAATTATATAAACCAATTAATAAAAAAATTCAAAGAAACACATTGACCATAATACAATAATACTAGGGGACCTTAACACCCCTTAATGAAATGGACAGATCATCAAAAGAAATGATCAACAAGGAAATAAAAGTTTTAAATGACACACTGGACCACTGGGACATCACAGATATATTCAGAACATTCCATCCCAAAACAACAGGGTACACATTCTTCTCTACTGCACATGGGACATTCTCCAGAATAGGCTATATTCTGGGTCACAAATAAGGTCTCAACAGGTATCAAAAGATTTGGATCACTCCCTGCATATTTTCAGACAATAGTGCTCTGAAACTAGAAGTCAACCACAAGAGGAAAGTTGGAAAGAACTCAAATACATGGAGGGTAAAGAATATCTTACTAAAGAATGAATGAGGGCACCTGGGTGGCTCAGTGGGTTAAAGCCTCTGCCTTAGGCTCAGGTCATGATCTCAGGGTCCTGGGATCGAGGCCCACATTGGGCTTCCTGCTCAGTGGGGAGCCTGCTTCCTCCTCTCTCTCTCTGCCTGCCTCTCTCTCTGCCTACTTGTGATCTGATCTCTCTGTGTCAAATAAATAAATAAAATCTTTAAAAAAAATAAAGAATGAATGGGTCAAATAGGAAATTAAAGAAGAATTTTAAAAATTCATGGAAACAAATGAAAAGGAAAACACAACTCTTCAAAATCTTTGGAATATGGCAAAAGCAGTGCTGAGAGGAAAGTATATAGCAATACAAACCTTTTTCAAGAAACAAGAAAGGTATCAAGTACACAACCTAACCCTACACCTAAAGGAGCTGAAGAAAGAACAGCAAAGAAAGCCTACACCCAGCAGAAGAGAAATCCTAAAGATCGGAGGAGAAATAAATGAAATATAAACTAAAAGAACAGTGGAACAAAACAACAAAACTAGGAGCTGGTTCTTTGAAAGAATTAATAAGATTGATAAACCCCTGGCCAGACTAATCCAAAAGAAAAGAGAAAGGATTCAAATCAATAAAATCATGAATGAAAAAGGAGAGATCACAAGCAACATCAAAGAAATACAAACAATTATAGGAACATATTATGAGCAATGCTATACCAGCAAATTTGACAATCTGGAAGAAACAGACGCATTCTTATGGAAATATAAACTACCAAAACTGAACCAAGAAGAAATTGAAAACCAGAATAAAACCATAACCAGAAAGGAGATTGAAGAGTCACCAAAAATCTCCTAACGAAAAAGAGCCCAGGGCCAGACGGCTTCTCAGGGGAATTCTACCAAACATTTAAAGAAGAATTAACATGTATTCTCCTAAAACTGTTTGAAATAAGAGAAACGGGAGGAAAACTTCCAAACTCATTTTATGAGGCCAGCATTACCTTGATCGCAAAACCAAAGAAAAACCCACCATAACGAGAATTACAGACTAATATCCTTGATGCAAAAATCCTCAACAAAACACTAGACAATAGGATCCAACTGCACATTAAAAAGATTATTCACCATGACGAAGTGGGATTTATTCCTGGGCTGCAAGGTTGGTTTAATATTTGCAAAACAGTCAATGTGATACAAGACATTAATGAAAGAAAAAAGAAAAACCGTATAATCCTCTCAATATATGCTGAAAAGGCATTAGACAAAGTACAGCACCCTTTCTTATTCAAAACCCTTCACAGTGTAGGCATAGATGATACATACCTCAATGTCATCAAAGCCATATATGGAAAACGCACAGTAAATATAATCCTCAATGGAGAAAAACTGAGAGCTTTTCCCCTAAAGTCGGGATCACAGCAGGGCTGTCCACTATCACTACTGCTATTCAACATAGTATTAGAAGTCCTACCCTCAGCAATCAGACAACAAAAAGAAATAAAAGCCATCCAAATTGGCAAGGAAGAAGTCAAACTCTCACTCTTTGCAGATGATATGATACTTTATGTGGAAACCCAAAGGACTCCACTCCAAAACTGCTAGAACTCATATAGGAATTCAGTAATGTGTCAGGATATAAAATCAATGCACAGAAATCAGTTGCATTTCTATATACCAACAACAAAACAGAAGAAAGAGAAATTAAGGAGTCGATCCCATTTACAATTGCACCCCAAACCATAAGATACCAAGGAATAAACCAACCAAAGAGGCAAAGAATCTGTATTCAGAAAACTATAAAGTACTCATGAAGGAAATTGAGGAAGACACAAAGAAGTGGGAAAACATTCCAAGTTCATGGATTGGAAGAACAAATATTGTTGAAATGTTTGTCCCACCTAGACCAATATGCACATTTAATGCAATCCCCATCAAAATACCAGCAATTTATTTCAAAGAAATGGAACAAATAATTCCAAGATTTACATGGAACAAGAAAAAACCATGAATATCCAGAGGAATGTTGAAAAGAAAACCGAAGTTGGTGGCATCACAATTACAGACTTCAAGCTCTACTACAAAGCTGTTATCATCAAGACAGTATGGTACTGGACAGAAACAGACACATAGATCAATGGAACAGAAGAGCCCAGAAATGGACCCTTACCTCTATGGCCAACTAATCATCAACAAAGCAGGAAGGAATGTCCAATGGCAAAACCACAGTCTCTTCAACAAATGGTGTTGAGAAACTGGACAGCCACATGCAGAAAAATGAAACTGGATCATTTCCTTACACCACACACAAAAATACACTCAAAATGGATGAAAGACCTCAATGTGAGAGAGGAATCCATCAAAATCCTTGAGGAGAACACAGGCAGCACCCTCTTTGAACTCATCCACAGCAACTTCTTCCTAGGAACATCACCAAAGGCAAGGGAAGCAAGAGCAAAAATGAACTATTGGGACTTCATCAAGATCAAGAGCTTTTGCATAGCAAAGGAAACATTCAACAAAGCCAAAAGACAACTGACAAAATGGGAGAAGATATTTTCAAATGACATCTCAGATAAAGGCTTGTATCCAAAATCTATAAAGAACTTCTCAAACTCAATATCCGTAAAACAAATAACCCAGCCAAGAAATGGGCAGAGGACGTGAAGAAACATTTTGGCAAAGAAGATATCCAAATGGTCAACAGACCCATGAGAAAGTGCTCAACATCACTTGGCATCAGGGAAATACAAATCAAAACCACAGTGAGAAACCACCTCACACCAGTTAGAATGGCTAAAATCAATAAGACAGGAAATGACAGATGTTGACAAGGATGCGGAGAAAGGGGAACCATCCTACACTGTTGGTGGGAATGCAAGCTTGTGCAGCCACTCTAGAAAGCAGTATGGAGGTTCCTCAAAAAGTTGAAAATAGGGGCACCCTACAACCCAGCAATCGCACTGGTGGGTATTTGCACTCAAGATAAAAAAAGGTAGTGATCCTCAGGGGTACATGCACCCGAGTGTTTATAGCAGCAATGTCCACAATAGCCAAACTATGGAAAGAACCTAGATGTCCATCAGCATATGAATGGATAAAGAAGACGTGGTATATATATACACAATGGAATAGTATGCAACCATCAAAAGAAACAAAATCTTGCCATTTGCAATGATGTGGATGGAACTAGAGTGTATTATGCTAAGTGAAATAAGTCAATCAGAGAAATACAATTTTCATATGATCTTTCTGATATGAGGAACTTGAGGAGCAGGGCAGGGTTTGTGGGGGGTAGGGAGGAAAAAATAATGAAACAAGATTAGATCAGGAAGGAGACAAACCATAAGACACTCTTAATCTCACAAAACAAACTGAGGTTTACTGGGGGGGTGGGAGGGTAGGGATAGGGTGGATGGGTTATGGACATTGGGGAGGGATTGTGATATGGTGAGTGCTGTGAAAGGTTTAAGCCTGATCATTCACAGACCTGTACCCCTGGGGCTAATAATAAAAAAAAACATTTAATTCAAAAAAACAAAAAACCCAAAAACAAAAATTAAAAAAACTTTCTCCTGAAAGAAGTTAAATTTTTTTATGACAATTTTCTTCATGATTTACTCATTATTATTTATTTAAGAGACAGGGAGAGAGTGGGTAACGTGCAGTGGGAGATAATCTTCAAACAGGCTTCCCACTGACTACAGAGCCCGAAGTGGGATTTGATCTCAGGACACCGAGATCAGGACCTGAGCCAAAACCAAGAGTCAGGCACTTGACTGACGGGGCCATCCAGGTGCCCCTCTGTAAGAAAATTCTTAAATGAAATTTAAAGTCACAAAATATTTAAGAAAAAGATTTTTAATAAAGAATTTAACCTTGCAATGACAAACTGAAAAAAAAAAGTCCTTTCAAGGAGATCCAATCTTATCCTAATTCTCAAACAGCTAGGATAACTGAGGCAGAAGATCAAATTAGTGATCCAGAACAAACTGATAGAAAAGAAGGATCAGAAGGCAGCATGGAACAAACAATTTAGAAGCCATGAAAACAGAATTAAGGAACTAAATGTCATCATGAAATGTTCCAATGTCAGAATTATTGGGATCCCGGATGGATGGAGAAAGAGAAGACTAAAAGATACAGGTAAACAAACAATGGATGAAAATTGCCCTAATCTGTGGAGTGGAACACGTGTTCATGTCCTAGAGGCAGAGAGGACAACCCCCAAGATCAACGAGTCTAGAAAGACCTCCAGGCACTTAATTGTGAGATTCTCGAATCATAAATTCAGACAGGAGGTCTTAAGGGCAGCTAGGGGAAGAGATTACTTAAGTACAGAGGATGAACCATCAGAATAATGCCAGATCTGTCCACAGAAACTGGTAAACCAGAAAGGGCTGCCAAGACATATACAGGGCAGTAAATGAGAAGAACATGCAGCCAAGAATACTTTATCCAGCAAGGCTTACATTCAGAATGGATGGAGAGATAAAGAGCTTCCAGGACTGACAAGATTAAAAAGATTATGTGACCACCAAGCTGGCGCTTCCAGAAATATTAAGGGGGGTTCTATTAAAGAAGAAAGAACCCAAGAGTGACATAGAACAGAAATTTACTGAGGCGATCTATAGAAACAAGGACTTCACAGGCAACATGATGTCAATAACAATTTATCTTTCAAAAATCACTCAATGTGAAGAGCCGAAAGGTTCCCATAAAAAGCACAGGGATGCAGACTGGACTGGCAGGACCCATCCATATGTTTTCTACAAGAGACACATTTTGAACTTATAGATATATCCAGACCGAAAGTGAAGAGATGGAGAACAATCTTTCATGCCAATGGGCCTCAAAAGAAATTCTTATATCAGATAACTTAGATTTTAAGCTAAAGACTGTAGTCAGAGATACAGAAGGACACTACATCATTCTTAAAGGGTCTATCCACCAAGAAGATCTAACAATTGTATATATGTATCCCTCCCACTTGGAAGCAGACAACTACATAAGCCAACTGTTAAACAAAATAAAGAGTCATACAGATATGAATACATTAATTGTAGGGGATCTTAACACGCCACTCTCAGCAATAGACAGATCATCTGAGCAGAAAATCAACAAAGATACAGGAGCTTTGAATGACACATTGGACCAGATGGAACTCAGAGATACATATAGAACATTCCACCCTAAAACAACAGAATACTCATTCTTCTCGAGTGCACATGGAACTTTATTCAGCCACAAATCAGGGCTCAACCGATACCAAAAGATTGAGATTACTCTACATTTTCTCAGACCACAGTGTTTTGAAACGAACTCCACCACAAGGAACAGGTTGGAAGGAATTCAAACACTTGGATGCTAAAGACCATCCTGCTCAAGAATGTATGGATCAACCAGAAAATCAAAGAACTCAAACAATTCATGGAAACCAGTGAGAATGAGACACATTGGTCCAAACCTATGGGATATGGCAACGGTGGTCCTAAGGAGAAAGTACATAGCCATTCAAGCCTCACTCAAAAAAAATGGAAAGAGGGCGCCTGGGTAGCTCAGTGGGTTAAAGCCTCTGCCTTTAGCTCAGGTCGTGATCTCAGGGTCCTGGGATCGAGCCCCACATCGGGCTCCCTGCTCAGCAGGGAGCCTGCTTCCTCCTCTCTCTGCCTGCCTCTCTGCCTACTTGTAATCTCTCTCTCTGTGTCAAATAAAAAAATATTTAAAATAAAATAAATAAATGGAAAGATCCCAAATACACCAACTCTCTTTACACCTATAGTAACTGGAAAATCGACAACAATAAGCCAACCCCATCCACAAGAAGGGAAATAATTAAGATTAGAACAGAGATCAATGAGTTAGAAAATAGAGATATAGTAGAACACATCAACAAAACTAGAAGCTGGTTCTTTGAAAGAATTAATAAGATCAATAAACCACTGGCCAAAATTATCCAAAAGAAGAGAGGATCCAGATCAATAAAATTATGAACATAAGGGGAGACACCAAGGAAATAGAAACAATCATCAGAAACTATTATCAACAATTATATGCCAATAAGTTAAGCAACCTAGAAGAAATGGATGCATTCCTGGAAACCTATAAACTTCCAAGACTGAAGCTGAAAGAAACTGACGAAAAGATGGAAAAATATTCTATGCTTGTGGATCAGAAGATCATTAAAATGTCTATGCTGCCCAGAGCAATCTACATTTTCAACGCCGTCCCTATAAAAATGCAAATGGCCTTTTTCTAAGTGCTGGAACAAATAATCCTAAAATTTGTATGGGACCAGAAAAGACTACGAATCACCAAGGATATGTTGAAAAATAAAAACAAAGCTGGAGCATCCAATTGACTGACTTCAAGCTCTATTACAAAGCTGTGAGGATAAAACTTGCAGTTCCGTGATAAATAGCAATGGTGAGAGTGGATATCCTTGACTTGTTCTTTTTTTTTTTTTAAGATTTTTTATTTATTTATTTCACAGCGGGAGAGAGATCACAAGGAGGCAGAGAGGCAAGCAGAGAGAAAGGGGGAAGCAGGCTCCCCCCTGAGCAGAGAGCGCGATGCAGGTCTTGATCCCAGGACCCTGAGATCATGACCTGAGCCAAAAGCAGAGGCTTTAACCCACTGAGCCACCCAGGCGCCCTCCTTGACTTGTTCTTGACTGTAAGGGAAAACCTCTCAGTTTTTCCACATTGAGGATTATATTCGCTGTGGTTCTTTCATATATGGCCTTTATGATATTGAGCTATATCCATCTGTTCCTACTTTGTTGAGGGCTTTTATCAGAAAAGGATGCTGTATTTTATCAAATTGTTTTTCTGCATCTATTGATGGGATCATATGATGCTTATCCTTTCTTTTATTAATATTGTGTATCACGTTGATTTGAGAATATTAAACCAATCCTGAAACCCAGGAACACATCCCAGTTGATCGTGCTGCATAATTATTTTAATGTACTGCTGAATGATGTACTATTGTTTTATTGAGAATTTTTGCATCCATGTTCGTCAGGGATATTGGCCCATAATTATCCTTTTTAATGGGATCTTTTTCTGGTTTGAGAATCAAGGTAATGTTGGCTTCATAGAATGACTTTGGAAGGTTTCCTTCCATTTCTATTTTTAAACAGTTTGAAATGGTTAAAACTTTAAATGCCTGGTAGAATCCGCTGGAAAGCGATCTTTTCTGGGACTTTTGTTTGTTGGGAGATTTTTGATTACTGATTCAATTTCTTTGGTTAAGGGTCCGTTCCAATTTTCTATTTCTTCGTGTTTCCATTTTGGTAGATTTTAAGTTTCTAGGAATTTGTCCATTTCTTCCAGATTGCCCAGCTTGTTGGCATGTAATTTTTCATAATCCTTTCTTATATTTGTTTGAATTTCTGTGGTGTTGGTTGTGATCCCTCCTTTATTGTTCATGATTTTATATATTTGAGTCATCTCTCTCTTTGTTTTGGTATGTCTGGCTAGGGATTTTTCAATTTTTTTTTTATTCTTTGCCCCAGGGGTACAGGGGGATTTTTCAATTTTATTAATTCTTTTGAAGAACCAGCTCTTAGTTTTGTGAATCCATTCTACTGTGGGGTTTTGTTTTTTGGGGTTTTTTTTCCTGTATCATTGATTGTTATTCTAATCTTTATTATTTCTTTTCTCCTGCTGGGCTTAGGCTTTATTTGCTGTTCTTTTTCCAGATTTTTTAGATGTATCAGTAAGTTATGTATTTGAAACTTTTCTTGCTTCTTGCTGTAGGCCTGTACTGCAATATAATTCCCTCTTAAGACTGCTTTCCCTGAATACCAAAGGTTTCATGTTCTCATTTTCATTTTCCTCCATCTATTTCTTAAATTTTTCTTTAGTTTCCTGGCTAACCCATTCATTCTTTAGTAGGATGTTCTTTCACCTACATGTATTTGTGTCCTTTCCAAATTTTTTCTTGTGGTTGACTTCCAGTTTCATAGTGTTGTGACCCAAAAATGTATGCATGGCATGATCTCGATCTTTTTGTACTTGAGGGCTGATTTGTGACCCAGTATGTGAACTACTCTGGAGAATGTTCCATGTGCACTTCAGAAGAATGTGTATTCTGTTGCTTTAGGATGAAATGTTTCAGATACATCTATTAAGTCCTTCTGGTCCAGTGTGACATTCAAAACCATGGGGGTATTACGTTTGTTTTGTTTTGTTTATAATTTTCTGTTGAGATGATCCATCCATTGCTCTAAGGGGTTTGTTAAATTCCCCTATTATTGTATTATCATCAATGAGTTTCCTTATGCTTGTTATTAATTAATTTATATATCTTTGGGTGCTCGCAAGTTGGTGGCATAAATACTTACAATTCTTTTTATTTTATGTCACATTAGTCACTATACATACATACATTAGGTTTTGATGTGTTGTTCTATGATTCATTGTTTGCATATAAAACCCAGTGTTCCATGAATATGTGCCTTGCTTAATACCCACCACTGTGCTAACCTATCCCCCCACCCTCCCTCCACTCTAAAACCTTCAGTTTGTTCTCCGGAGTCCATAGTCTCTCATGGTTCATCTCCTCCTCTGATTTCCTCCCCTTTATTTTTCCCTTGCTTTTCCTAATGTCCTCCATGCTATTCCTTATGTTCCACATATAAGTGAAATCATATGATAATTGTCTTTCTCTGCTTGACTGATTTCACTTAGCATAATCCTCCCCAGTTCCATCCATGTCAATGCAAATAGTGGGTATTCATCCTTTCTGATGGCTGAGCACTATTTCATTGTATAAGTGGACCACGTCTTCTTTATCCACTCATCTGTTGAAGGGCATCTCGGCTCCTTCCACAGTTTGACTATTGTGGACATTGCTTCTATGAACATTGGGTACATGTAGCCCTTCTTTTCACTACATCTGTATCGTTGGGGTAGATACCAGTAGAGCAATTGCAGGGGCATAGGGTATCTCTATTTTCAACTTTTTAAGGAAAGTTCACACTCTGTTTTTCAAAGTGGCTGGACCAACTTGCATTCTCACCAACAGAGTAAGAAGGTTCCCTTCTCTCTACATCCTCTCCAACATTTGTTGTTTCTTCCTTTGTTAATTTTTGCCATTCTCAGTGCTGTAAGGTGCTATCTCATTGTGCTTTTGATTTGGATTTCCCTGGTGGCTAGCGATGTTGAACACTTTTTCATGTGTCTGTTAGCCATTTGTAGGTCTTCTTTGAAGAAGGGTCTGCTCATTTCTTCTGCCCATTTGTTGACTTAATTATTTATTTTTGGGTGGTTGAGTTTGAGAAGTTCGTTATAGACCTTTATCTCTTTGGTTAGGTTTATTCCAAGGTATCTTACGGGGTTTGGTGTTGTTGTAAATGGAATTGATTCTCTAATTTCTCTTTCTACAGTTTCCTTGTTAGTGTATAAGAAAGCCACTGATTTCTGTGCATTGATTTACAATTCTTAAATTTTCTCAATGAACAAACGCCTTAATCATGATATAATGCCCTTCTTCACCTCTTGTTAGAGTCCTTGTTTTAAAATGTAGCTTGTCTGACATATGTATGGCTACCTTGGATTTCTTCCGAAGTCCATTAGCATTATAGATCATTCTCCATTCCCTCACTTTCTTTCTGTAGGTGTCTATTGGGCTAAAATGAGTCTTTTGTAGGCAGCATATAGATGGATCTTATCTTTAAATCCATTCATTTACATTATGTCTTTTGATTACCATATGATTTCACTCAATAGTAGAATTTTAAAAAGAAAGCAGAAAAATATATGGGAAGGGGGAACAGAACAAAAGAAGTTTGAGAAACAAGGCATATGAGATTCTTCATGTAAGTGATGAATCACTGCATTCTACTCCAGAGAACGATACTACACTCTATTATGACTACTTAAAATTTTTTTTAAAAAAGGAATCATTAATAAGTACGTACTTATTGCCATTTTGTTACTTAATTTACAATGTCTTTTACAGTTCTTTGTTTGTTCTGTTGCTCTCTTCCCTTTTGGTTTGATGGCTTTGTTTAGTGATATTCATGGGTTCTTTTCTCTTTATTTTTTGCAAACATATTGCAGGTATTTTATTTGTATTTATCATTATGGTGATGCATATAGCCAGTTGTATTAATTTGATGGTACCTTAGGTTTGAACCCATTCTAAAAACATTCTAAAATGTTTATGCCCCTACATACACTTTATGTATATGTTGTACTTTATGTCTATTTATTTTGCGAGTCCTTTGGCTAATTTTTATAGCATAACTAATGTTACTGCTTTTGTGCTTTAACATCCATAGTGGTTTTTTAAGTGATTAACTTGCTACTTTTTATTATGTTTGTATGAATCTGGACTTTTTTGTTACCGTCTTCATTTTCTTTCTCTTGATTATGACCATTCTTTCCACTCAAAGATTTCCTTTCAATGTTTCTTCTAGGCAGGTTTAGTGGTAATTAACTGCTTTAACTTTTGTTTGTCTGGGAAACTCTTTTATCTCCTATTCTGAATGATAGCCTTGATGCTTAGAGTATTCCTTGTTGAGGCCTGTTTGCAAAAACTATTTATTTACTTGAGAGAGAGAGCACATGAGGAGGAAAAGGCAGAGGGAGAGGGAGAGAAACAGACTCTCTGCTGAGCATGAAGCCAGATGTGGAGCTTGATGCCACCACCCATGAGATCATGACCTGAGTCAAAACCAAGAATTGATTGTTCAACCCACTGAGCTACTCGGGTGCCCCCATAGGTCTGCTTCTGGTTTTGTTTATTAATTTTTATTTCAGCAGTGTGAATATACTAGGTCACTCATTACTGCCCTACAAAATTTCTGCTGAAAAATCAAGTAATAGATTTCTTTAGTTCCCTTGTATGTAACTCTGTACTTCTCCTTATTGTTTGTCAAATTTTTATCCCCTACATTTTTACCATTTTAATTACTATGTATCTTCCCCCCCCCCAGGGATACAAGTCTGTGACTCATCAGGCTTACACCTCTCACAGCACTCACCATAGCACAAATGCTCCCCAATGTCCATAATCCGTCCACCCTATCCCTACCCTCCCACCCCCCAGTAACCATCAGTTTGTTTCGTGAGATTAAGAGTCTCTTATGATTTGTCTCCTTCCCAATCCCATCTTGTTTCATTTTTTTCCTCCTTCCCCACACGAATCCCCGCCCTGCCCATCAAATTCCTCATATCAGAGAGATCATATGATAATTGTCTTTCTCTGATTGACTTATTTGATTTAGCATAATACACACTAGTTCGAACCATGTCATTGCAAATGGCAAGATTTTGTTTCCTTTGATGGCTGCATAGTATTCTATTGTGTATATATATATATATATATATATATATATATATATATGAGGAACCTCCATACAGCTTCTTTATCCATTCATCTGCTGATGGACATCTAGGTTCTTTCCATAGTTTGGCTATTGTGGACATTGCTGCTACAAACATTTGCATGTACATGCCCCTGAGGATCACTACCTTTTTTATCTTTTTATTTTATGGGTGCAAATACCCACAAGTGCGATTGCTGGGTTGTAGGGTATCCCTATTTTCAACATTTTGAGGAACCTCCATACTGTTTCCCAGGCTGGCTTCAGTAGCTGGAATTCCCACCAAAAATGTAGGCATGTTCCCCTTTTTCTACATCCTCACCCACACCTGTCATTTCCTGACTGGTTAATTTTAGCCACTCTGACTGGTGTGAGGTGGTTTCTCACTGTGGTTTTGACTTGTACCTCCCTGATGCCTAATGAAGTTGAGCACTTTCTCATGGGTCTGTTGGCCATTTGGATGTCTTCTTTGCAGAAATGTCTGTTCATGTCTTCTATGTCTTCTTTGCAGAAATGTCTGTTCATGTCTTCTGCCCATTTCTTGACTGGGTTATTTGTTTTATGGGTGTTGAGTTTGAGAAGCTCTTTATAGATTTTGGTTACAAGCCCTTTATCTGAGATGTCATTTGCAAACATATTCTGCCATTCTGTCAGTTAAAAGCTTTTCATCTTGATGAAGTCCCAATAGTTCATTTTTGCCCTTGCTTCCCTTGCCTTTGGTGAGGTTCCTAGGAAGTTGATGCAGATGAGGTCGAAGAGGTTGTGGCCTGTGTTCTCCTCAAGGATTTTGATGGATTCCTGTCTCACATTGAGGTCTTTCATCCATTTTGAGTGTATTTTTGTGTGTGGTGTAAGGAAATGATCCAGGTTCATTTTTCTGTATGTGGCTGTCCAGTTTTCCCAACACCATTTGTTGAAGAGACTGTGTTTTTGCCACTGGACATTCTGTCCTGCTTTTGTCGATGATTAGTTGACCATAGAGTTGAGGGTTCATTTCTGGGCTCTTTATTCCATTCTATTTATCTATGTGTCTGTTTCTGTGCCAGTACCATAATGTCTTGACGATTACAGCTTTGTAATAGAGCTTGAAGTCTGGAATTGTGATACCGCCA
Organism: Ailurus styani; assembly: GCA_002007465.1. Taxonomy (NCBI): domain Eukaryota; kingdom Metazoa; phylum Chordata; class Mammalia; order Carnivora; family Ailuridae; genus Ailurus; species Ailurus styani. The sequence goes on along the minus strand of LNAC01000525.1, from coordinate 32,043 downwards.
TCTTTGCTTTTCTTTTTCAACATTTGTCTGGCTATTCGGGGTCTTTCCTAGTTCCATATAAATCTTGGAATTATTTGTTCCATTTTTTTGAAATAAATTGCTGGTATTTTGATGGGGATTGCATTAAATGTGTAGAATTGCTCTAGTAGCACAGACGTTTTCACAGTATTTGTTCTTCTAATCCATGAGCATGAGATGTTTTTCCATTTCTTTGTGTCTTCCTCAATTTCTTTCATGAGTACTTTATAGTTTTCTTAGGACAGATTCTTTGCCTCTTTGGTTAGGTTTATTCCTAGGTATCTTATGGTTTTGGGTGCAATTGTACATGGGATCGACCCCTTAATTTCTCTTTCTTCTGTTTTGATTTTCGTATCTAGAAATGAAACTGCTTTCTGTGCATTGATTTTATGTCCTGACACTTTCCTGAATTCCTGTATGAGTTCTAGGAGTTTTGGAGTGGAGTATTTTGGGTTTTCCATATAAAGGATCATATCATCTGCAAAGAATGAGAGTTTGACTTCTTCTTTGCTGATTTGGATGTACTTAATTTCTTTTTGTTGTCTGAATGCTGAACCTAGGACTTCTAGTACAATGTTGAATAGCAGTGGTGATAGTGGACAGCCCTGCCCTGTTCCTGACCTTTAGGGGGGAAATTCTGTGTTTCTCCATTGAGAAGGATATTCGCTGTGGGTTTTTCATAGATGGCTTTGATGATATTGAGGTACGTACCATCTATCCCTGTACTTTGAAGAGTTTTGAACAAGAAAGGATGTTGTACTTTCTCAAATGCTTTTTCAGCATCTATTGAGAGGATCCTAGGGTTCTTGTTCTTTCTTTTACTGATGTCTTGTATCACATTGATATGCAGATTTTTAACCAGTCTTGCAGCCCAGGACTAAATCCCACTAGTGAATAATCCTTTTAATGTACTGTTGGATCCTATTGGCTAGTATTTTGGTAAGGATTTTTGCTTCCGTCTTCCTCTAGGATATTGGTCTGCAATTCTCCTTTATGATGGATCTTTCCCTGGTTTTAGGATCAAGGTCATGCTGGCCTCATAAAATGAGTTTGGAAGTTTTCCTTCCATTTCTATTTTTTGGAACAGTTTCAGGAGAATAGGAATTAATCCTTTAAATGTTTGATAGAATTCCCCTGGGAAGCCATCTGGCCCTGGGCTCTTGTTTGTTGGGAGATTTTTGATGACTGCTTCAATCTCTTTACCGGTTATGGGTCTATCAGTTTTGGTAGTTTATATGCCTTTAAGAATGCATCTATTTCTTCCAGATTGTCAGATTTGCTGGTGTAGAGTTGCTCATATGTTCTTTATGATCATTGTATTTCTTTGATGTTGGTTGTGATCTCTCCTCTTTCATTCATGATTTTATTGATTTGTATCCTTTCTCCTTTCTTTTGGGTAAGTCTGCCCAGGGGTTGATCAATCTTTTTAATTCTTTCAAAGAACCAGCTCCTGGTTTTGTTGACTTGTTCCACTGTTCTTTTGGTTTCTATTTCATTGATTTCTGCTCTGATCTTTAGGATTTCTCTTCTCCTGCTGGGCATAGGCTCTCTTTGCTGTTCTTTCTCCAGCTTCTATAGGTGTAGTGTTAGGTCGTGTACTTGATACCTTTCTTGTTTCTTGAGAAAGGCTTGTATTGCTATATACTTTCTTCTCAGGACTGCTTTTGCTGTGTCCCAAAGATTTTGAACAGTTGTGTTCTCCTTTTCATTTGTTTCCATGAATTTTTTAATTCTTTAATTTCCTGGTTCACCCATCCATTCTTGAGTAGGATGTTCTTTAGCCTCCATGTATTTGAGTTCTTTCCAACTTTCCTTTTGGGATTGAGTTCTAGTTTCAGAGCATTATGGTCTGAAAATATGCAGAAAATGATCCCAATCTTTTGGTACCAGTTGAGACCTGATTTGTGACCCAGGATGTGATCCATTCTGGAGAATGTTCCATGTGCAATAGAGAAGAATGTGTATACTGCTATTTTGGGATGGAATGTTCTGAATATATCTGTGATGTCCAACTGGTCCAGTGTGTCTTTTAAAGCCTTTATTTCCTTGTTGACTTTTGCTTCCATGATCTGTCCATTTCAGTAAGGGGGATGTTGAAGTGCCCTACTATTATTGTATTATTGTCGATGTGTTTCGTTGATTTTGTTATTAATTGGTTTGTATCATTGCCTGCTCCCATATTAAGGGCATAGATATTTAAAATTGTTAGATATTCTTGTTGGACAGACCCTTTAAGTATGATATAGTGTCCTTCCTCATCTCTTAGTATAGTCTTTGGCTTAAACTCTAATTTATCTGATGTAAGGATTGCCACTCCAGCTTTCTATTGATGTCCATTAGCATGGAAAATTGCTTTCCATGCCTTCACTTTAAATCTGGAGGTGTTTTGGGGTCTGAAATGAGTTTCCTGTAGACAGCATATCAATGGGTCTTGATTTTTTACCATTCTGAAACCATGACTTTGACTTGGGGCATTTAGACCATTTACATTCAGGATAACTGTTGGAAGATATGAATTTAGTGCCATTGCATTGCTTGTAACGTGCCTGTTACTCTATATTGTTTCTCTTCCTTTCTGGTCTATGTTTCTTTCAGGCTCTCTCTTTGCTTAGAAGACCCCTTTCAATATTTCCTGTAGGGCTGGCTTGGTGTCTGCAAATTCCTTTAATTTTTGTGTGTCCTGGAAGCTTTTTATCTCTTCTTCTATTTTCAGTGACAGCCTAGCCTGATATAGTATTCTTGGCTGCATATTTTTCTCGTTTAGTGCTCTGAATATATCATGCCAGTTCTTTCTGGCCTGCCAGGTCTCTGTGGATAGGTCTGCTGTCAGTCTAATATTTCTACCATTGTATGGTACAGACCTCTTGTCCTGAGCTGCTTTCAGGATTTTCTCTTTGTCAGTAAGACTCGTAAGTTTTACTATTAGATGATGGGGTGTAGACCTATTTTTATTGATTCTGAGGGGGGTTCTCCGTGCCTCCTGGATTTTGATGCTTGTTCCCTTCACCAAATTAGGGAAATTATGCAGTATAATTTGCTCCAATATACCTTCTGCCCCTCTCTCTCTTTCTTCTTCTTCTGGAATCCCAATTATTCTAATATTATTTCATCTTAAGGTATCACTTATCTCTCAAATTCTTCCCCTCATGGTCCAGTAGTTGTTTGTGTCTCTTTTCCTCTGCTGCGTTACTCTCTGTCATTTGGTCTTCTATACCATTAATTCTCTCTTCTCCCTCATTTATCCTAGCAGTAAGAGCCTCAATTTTTTATTGCACCTCACTAATAGCTTTTTTTATTTCAACTTGGTTAGATCTTATTTCTTTTATTTCTCCAGAAAGGGTTTTTATTTCTTCAGAGAGGGATTGATTCTCTAATATCTTCCATGCTTTTGTTGAGCCCACCTAGTGCCTTGCTAATCGTCATTCTGAACTCAAGTTCTGAGATATTACTAATGTCTGCATTGATTAGGTCCCTAGCTGGTGTTACTGCCTCTTGTTCTTTTTTTTTTGTGGTGAATTTTTCTGCCTTGTCATTTTCTCCAGATAAGAATAGATGAATGAGAGAACAAAATACTAAAGGTTGGCACTGACCCCAGAAAAATATACACTAACCAAATCAGAAGAGACCTGAAACTAGAGGGAGAAGAAAGGGGGGGGAAAGAAGAAAAAAATTTATATCTATCTCCATATCTATCTCTATGTATCTCTGTATATATCTATATCTACCTATTAGACTGGTGAATTGAACAGAGACACACACTTGGTTTGGGGTGTATTTTGGTCTGTTAGAATAAACTATCTCCCAAAATTTTAAAGAAAAAAACATATATACATATATATATATGTGTGTGTGTGTGTGTGTGTGTATGTGTGTGTGTGTGTGTATACACACACACACACACACACAAGGGTAAACATGATGAAGGGATGGAACATAATTTTAAGGCTGAACATTTAAAAGATTCTAAAAAGGAATTGATAAGAACTTGGTATAAAAAAGAGAAAAAAAAGAAAAAAATATGATCAGTTTGGGGACTAGAACCAAACCATGCATTAGATTTAGGGTGTTAGAAGAGATTTTATCCCAAAATTTTAAAGAAAAAAAACCTATATGTACACAAAAAATAAGGTTAAATACAATGAAGGGACAAAATATGACTATAACAATGAAAATTTAAAAAGATTTTTTAAGAAATAATGATAATATAAAATAGTTTAAAAAACTTTAAAATAAGAAAGAGGAAAAATTTAAAAGAAAAGAGTAAAAAAACAAAATTCAAAGAATTTAACTTTGAAAGACTAAAGGATCATGGGGAAAAAGCCATGAATTCTATGTGTTGCTTTCCCCTAGCTCTGGAGTTCCACAATTCTCAGTGATCTGTGAACTTGGTCTTGGCTGGACTGTTTTACTGATCTTCTGGGGGAGGGGCCTGTTGCTGTGATTTTCTAGTGTCTTTGCCCAAGGCAGAATTGCACTGCCTTCGCCAGGGGCCAGGCTTAGCCACCTGCTCAGGTTCACTATCAAAGCTTTTGTTCCCTGAACCCTTTCCATATGGCTTTGGAGGACGAGAATGAAAATGGCTGCCTCCTAATCTCTGACCAGAGGAGCAGAGAGCTCAGGGCCCCACTCCTCAGTGCACAATCAGAGAAAAGCAGTCAATCCATCCCGTCTTCCTGGTCTCTGGCCATTCTCCGAACTCACCCAGCCTGTGACCAAGCATTTCTATCTCTGGTGCACGGCATCATTTGGAATCGCCAAACCCAGCAGATTCCTGAAGCACCCTCCCATGCCACTCCTCCTAGAGGAGGAAGGAGGGGGTCTCTCCGGATCTGCCACTTGGGGGGTCTCTGCTCAAAGAGCAGTGGCCCAACTGTGCTTTGGATCATGTTTAAGGTAATACTGAGCTGAGAGACACCTCCTCAGCTTGGCTCCATCTCTGCAGCCAGCTTCCCCTCTCTGATACCTGGGAGCTCTGTCACGCTCAGACTACCCTGGTCTTTGTACGTCCCCGCATGTCCTGAGGCCGCACTGTCTCCGCGAGATCTTCAACCTGTGCTTAGACTCTGGGACGACGTCTCTTAGTGGAGCAGACTTCTAACTAAAAGTTCTGATTCTGTGCTCTGTTGCTCTCTCGTTTTCTGTGAGCTGGCCCCTCCCCCCGAGGTCTATCTTCCTGTAGCTTCAGATTCACTTCTCCTCACGTCCTACCTTCTGGAAAGTGGTTGATTTTCTGTTCCTAGAATTGCTGCTCTTCTTCTCTTCGATTTCCTGTTGAATTTGTTGGTGTTCAGAATCCTTTAATAACTATCTGGCTGAACTCCTGGGACCTGATGATAATCAGTCTCATACTCCTCCGCCACTTTGCTCCTTTTCTGTTAACCTACTATGTGTCTTGATGTGTCCCTTCTTGGGTTGATTTTGGTGGGCAGTTTCAGTGTCTCTTGGATCTTGATGTCTGCTTCCCTCCCCAGGTTAGAAATTTTTTAGTTATTATTCTTTCAAATAAACTTCATGCCATTTTTAAATCTCTCTTATCTTCCTGGAATCCCTATAATGTGAATGTTATTATGCTTGATGATGTTGCTGAGTTTCCTTAACCTATTCTCTTTTTTGGATTTCCACCAAGATGGCAGAGTAGTGGGGGACCCCATTTCAGCTGGTCCTCTGAATTTAGCTAGAAATCTACCATGCCACTCTGAACACCCATGAAATCAGCCTGAGATGTAAGATTATACATGTCTGGATCTCTATGGGGGCAAAGGATCATCAGTTGACAGGTACAAAAGATGGAGCTGGGATTGGACAGACAGATATTGGAGGATAAACAAAGGGTGAGGGACCCACCAGAAGTTAGCCATTGGAAAGTAATATCCCATTGCAAAAGTGCCCTGTGCTTAGGGACCAGCGATAGCTTGGAGGCCGGTGGCTATGAGATGGGAAGGGATTCATACCAGTGCTCAAACAGAACAATGGAGCTTAAGGGACAATTTCTGGGACCAGGCAGCCGCAGGGTCACACCTAAGCCCATGGTCCCTGTACTAGTCACTGCCACCATCCGCCTATGCCTGAGAGGGCCCAGCACAGACTTGAATCAACAGGCCCTGGGGCTGGCAGCCACTGCCACTGTCACCAGCACCAACTCTGTTGCTGCCATGGCTGAGAGGAGCCAGCTTGGATTGGAGCCCACAGTCCTGGGAAAGGCAGTGGGCAGGGCCAGGCTCATCCAGACCAGTATCACTCATGATTTTGGTGGCAAGGGGGTACAGAGACAAGCAGGACCTCAGTTGACCATTGGGAGGGTCGCTGGACAGGCACACTGCATGTGGGAGACTGCGGTATTCATTGGCTCTTGCAGAGGCGGAGTCTGTGTGTCCTGGAGGATTCAAAGAGGAACAGACTCTGACTTCTCTCTGAGGCAGAGACTGGGGTGCAGACAGTTTACTTTTCTCTGACCCTCCAAAAAGGAACAAAAAGCCACCAGAGAACAAAAGCCTCAAGGGAACAAAAGCCCCCAAAACCGGTTTCCATGGAGTCAAGCCCCCTGACAGGGGGGCAGACTAACTCTGCCCAAGCAGGATCGATTAAAAAACAATGCAGCAGGCCCCTCCCACAGAGGACAAGCTGAAGGAAAAGAGGACAACAACCACAGGGTCCCCATAAAACTGTAAAACCCCAACGCTAGTTAAAAACAGTATATTAAGCTCCTGGTATTGCCCCACAGCCTGTATATTTCTTAGATACGATTTTTCTCTCTCTCTTTTTAAAAATTATTTCTCATGATTCTGGGGGGTTTTTTCCTATTATCATTTCAACTAGATGTTTAACACAACATATTCCATTGTAAACTTTTAATTTGAACTTATGCTTTTTCTTTTTCTTTGTATACAGAAAGAGAGGGGGGGCTTCAATGTAGTCCTTTTTTCCCCTATTCAATACTACCTTTATATATATATATATATACCAGTTTTAATTTCCCTGTATCTCTGGGAAGTAGAGTTTTCTAACAAAGATAATAAAATACAACCAGGAAGAACTGAGATACCCTTCTTCACCCATATCGAGGAATTATAACTGTCTTCCTGTCACCTCCCTCTTCTTTTTATTTTGGGTCCTTTTTTTGGTCCTTCTTTTTGTTTGTTTGTTTGTTTGTTTGTTTGTTTTTGTTGTATTCTATAAACCTTACACCTGGGTCTCATTTTGACTGGTTTTTTTTCTGTTCTTTCTAGTGGTGATTTCTGATGGCTCCAAATCTTCCCAGGATATACCTTGCCTGGATACTGGCTGGTATTGTCGCCTGTACAACCTCTCAACCATGACTCAACAGAATGACTATGAGGAGGAACTCCCAACAAAGAAAAGGCCCAGAGACAATGCCGTCTCCCACAGAATTAATGGATACTGATATAAGCAAGATGTCAGAAATAGAATTCAGGGTAGCAGTTATGAAGACAATAGTCAGGCTGGAGAAAACCATTAATGGCAACATAGATTCATTAAGGCCAGTAGTGAGAGTGGTTCAGCAGAACTTAAAAATGCTATCAATGAGATACAATCTAATCTAGATAGTCTAAAATGGTAAATGAGGAAGAAGAAAGAATTACTGATCTTGAAAACAAACTGATAGAAAAGAAGGAATGGAGGAGGCCTGGAATAAACAGCTTAAAATCAGTGAAAACGGAATTAGAGAAATCAAATCCACCATAACATGTTCCAGTGTCAGAATTATTGGGATCCCTGAAGGGGTGAAGAGAGAGAGAGAAGACTAGAAGATATATTTAACCAAATTGTAGCCAAGAACCTCCCTAATCTGTGGAATGAAACAAGTTGTCAGGTCGCAGAGGCACAGAGAACAGCCCCAAAGGTCAATGAGAGCAGACAAACACCAATGTGTTCACTAATCTTGGAACCAAAGAAACCAATTTAAGGGTGGGTAGGGGGGAGAGATTCCTTCTGTACAGAGGGAGAAACATCAGAATAACGTCAGACCTGTCCACAGAGACCTGGCAAGCCAGAAATGCTGGGCAAGACATATTCAGAGTGCTAAATGAGAAGAATATGCAGTCAAGAATACTTAATCCAGCAAGGCTTTCAGAATGGATGGAGAGGTAAGAAGCTTCCAGGGCCAGCAGAGACTACAAAAATATGGTACCACTGCAAGAAATATTAAGGGGAGGTTCTATAAAAGGAGAAAGACCCCCAAGAGTGATGTAGAACAGAAATTTACAGAGACAGTCAATAGAAACAAGGATTTCACCAGCAACATGATGACAATAAAAACGTACTTTTCAATAATTATTCTCAACATGAACACCCTAAATGTTCCCATAAAACAGCACAGGGTTGAAGACTGGATAAAAAGACAGGACCCATCCATATGCTGTATACAAAAGACTCATTTGGAATGTGAAGGAACATCCAGACTGAAAGTGAAGGAATGGAGAATCATCTCTCATGCCAACAGACCACAAAAGAAAGCCAGGGTGGTGATTCTCATATGAGACAAACAAGAATTTAAGCTAAAGACTGTAGTCCGAGATACAGAGGACAGTACATCATTCTTAAAGGGTATAGCCACCAGGAAGTTCTAAAAATTGTAAATATGTATGCCTCCAACATGGAAGCAGCCAACTACATAAGTCAACTGTTAATCAAAAGAAAGAGACAGGGGCGTCTGGGTGGCTCAAGTCATTAAGCGTCTACCTTCAGCTCAGGTCATGATCCCAGGATCCTGGGATCAAGCCCTGCCTCAGGTTCCCTGTTCGGCAGGAAGGCTGCTTCTCCCTCCCCCACTTCCCCCGCTTGTGTTCCTGCTTTCGCTGTCTCTCTCTCTCACTCTCTACTCTCTATCAAATAAATAAATAAATAAATAAATAAAATCTTTAAAAAAATGAAAGAGACATATTGAGAAGAATATGTTAATGATAGGAGATCTTAGAATGGCACAGTTAGCAATAGACAGATCATCTAAGCAGAAATCAACAAAAAAACAAGAGCTTTGAATGACACAGTGGAACAGATGGACCGCATGGATATATACAGAACATTCCATCCTAAAACATCAGAATACTCATTCTCCTTGAGTGCACATGGAACCTTCTCCAGAATAGACCACATACTGGTCACAAATCAGGCCTCAATCAATATCAAAAGATTGAGATTATTTCCTGGGTATTCTCAGACCACAGTGCTTTGAAACCAGAACTCAACCACAAAAATAGATTGGAAGAAATTCAAACACTTGAAAACTAAAGACCGTCCTGCTCAAGAAAGTTTGGATCAAACAGGAAATCAAAGAAGAACCTAAACAATTCATGGAAGCCAATGAGAATAAAGACACATGGGTCCAAAACCTATGGGATACACCAAAGGTAGTCCTAAAGGGGAAATACATAGCCATCCAAGCCTCACTTAAAAAAATAGAAAGATCCTGAATCCACAAAGTCTGTTTAAATCTAAAAGAACTGGAAAACAACAAGAAGTTACGCCAACCTCACGCACAAGAAGGGAAATCATTAAGATTAGAGCACAGATCAATGAGTTAGAAACTAGAGATACAGTAGAACACATCAACGAAACTAGAAGTTGGTTCTTTGAAAGAATTAAGATCGATAAACCACTGGCTAAACTAACCAAAAAGAAAAGAGAGAGGACTCAAATTAATAAAATTATGAATGGAAAGGGAGAGATCACGACTAACACCAAGGAAATAGAAACAATCATCAGAAACTATTATCATCAGTTATATGCCAATAAGTTAAGCAACCTAAAAGAAATGGATACCTTCCTGGAAACTTATAAACTTCCAAGACTGAAACAAGAAGAAATTGACAACCTGAATAGACCAATAACTAGCCATAAGATGGAAACAGTGATCAAAAACCTCTCAAAAAAACAAAATCCAGGACCTGATGGATTCCCTGGGGAATTCCACCAAACATTCAAAGAAGAAATAATACCTATTCTTCTGAAGCTCTTTCAAAAAATAGAGAGAGAGGGAAAACTACCATACTCTTTCTATGAAGCCAGCATTACCATGATCCCCAAACCAGACAAAGACCCTATTAAGAAGGAGAATTTCAGGCCAATATCCCTGATGAATATGGATGCCAAGATACTCAACAAGATCCTAGCTAATAGGATCCAACAGTACATTTAAAAGATTATCCACCATGACAAGGTGGGATTTATCCCTGGGATGCAAGGGTGGTTCAACATTCACAAATCAATCAATGTGATAGAACAAATCAATAAGAGAAAAGAACCACATGGTCCTCTCAACTGATGCAGAAGAAGCATTGACAAAATATATCATTCATTCCTGATTAAAACTATTCAAATATAGGGATAGAAGGAACATTCCTCATCTTCATAAAATCTACCAATGAAAAATCCACAGGGAATGTAATTTTCAATGGGGAATAGCTGAGAGCCTTCCCAGTGGGATCAGGAAAACGGCAAGGATTTCCTTTCTCACCACTGTTGTTCAACATATTACGAGAAGTCTTAACAACAGCAATTAGAACGAAAAGAAATAAAAGTATTCAAACTGGCAAAGAAGAAGTCAAGCTCGCTCTCTCTCTTCACAGATGACATGATAATCTATTTGAAAACCCAAAAGATTCCACTCCAAATTACTAGAACTCAAACAGCAATTCAGTAATCTGGCAGGATACAGAAATCACTTGCTTTATTATACACTAGCAATGGAAATATAGAAAGGGAAATTAGAGAATCAATTCCATTTACAATAGGACCACGAACCATGATATTTTGAAATAAACCTAACCAAAGAGGTAAAGAATCTGTACTCGAGAAACTACAGAACAGTCATGAAAGAAATTGAAAGGACTCCTCTCTACTGGAAGGAACAGATTAGTGGAAGAACCCTTTGTTCAATGCTCGCCATGTCCATTGAAGAGTGCTCCTTTCTTCCCGAAACTAGGTCTTAGTGGAAAGATGCATTCTACACAGAGGTGTATCTCCCCGGTAAGTAGACGGCACTATTTATGTACGTCACTCACGGTCCTGAACAGGTTTCCAACGTCTGGAGAGATGATGTGTTAGCGGAAACTCGATTTCTTCCCCGTGTAGCTTCATAGGGTTACATCCTTAGGCACTTGCCTAAGGCTTCCATACGTGTACACATGGAAATGCTTTTATCGTCCTGCCACCAGATCCTCGTTCAAGTTTGCCTTCTCTGCAGACTCGATCCTCGAAGGTAAGAACTTTTCCCATTTCCTTGTGTTACAGACACGGTTTTCAAAGTGCTCCTATCTTCTGGCAAGAGCAGGTCAGTGGCAGGACAGTTTCTTTACAGTGTCGCTGTGAGTTGAAAGGTATATTGTAAACTGTCTTGTTTTCCCCCAGCGTGATGGCTCTGTCACACTCCTCAGGCTTTCAACACACACCTTCCAGAATGCTTCTCCCTTCAGAATTGCTGCTCTTCTTTGGAACCGGGTTTCTACAGGGGGCTGCTTCTTAACCTTGTGGTGATGGCAGACGCTCTCTGGCTTCCGCACCTGCTTTGGAAAGTATGCCTGTCTCTATATTCCAATATGTGTGTTGAGAGCTCCACTCCTATCCCACCAGTTTCTCAGAGTCAAGCGTATTTCACTTGCTGTGGGTTGTCACACACGGTGTGTAAATCACTCTCGTGTTCCTATAAGATGGTAGTGGAAGGATAGGTTTCTTGACAGGGTTGCTTCTCAGAGTAACGAACAGGGCCCTTTCCTGATTCTTTCGTGGGCACTTCGGAAAGGGCGTCCAACATCAGGAACAATGTTCATGTAAACCGTTTTATGTTTCTTTCTTCCCGGAGAGTGAAGAGACTTAGTCTGAGCTCATGGCACGTTGCTTGGGCCTTCACATGTACACTTGATATTGTCTTCATGGAATACAATTTGAGTGGTAAGAAGCTGACCACCCAGATGCTTTTTCTAGCAGGTGAGTCCATGGCACTCCCTGTGTACATCCACACCCACCCTACTAGACGCAGCCACCTTCCAGGGAGACGATGGGAGCTGAAATTTTCCTTTTCTCCCCATGCTCTTTCCTCAGGTTACATGAATCGCACTTTCCATACATTAAAGGCTCATACTCTATCACACACACACACACACACACACACACACACACACACACACACCTGAAATCGCATCTATCTATGGATCACATTCACTTTCTTGGGTATTCACACCCGTGGTCCTCCGAGTTAGGATCATTTTACTTTTCCTTATGTTGCAGGCTCAGTTTTGAAAGGACATCTCTCCATTGGCAGGAACAAGTTAATGGAAGGACGGTTTCTCTATAGCGCTGTCCTTAGGGCAAGGTATATAACCCATTGCTTGATGCTTGTCATGTGAATATGAAGTCTCTTCTGTCTTCATGAAACAAGCTTTGAGTACAAAGGCGCATTCTACATGCACTTATTGTTCCCAGGGACGTACAAGGCACACTCTGTATACTATCACACAGACTCACACACACAAACAGACACAGACACACATGTGCACACACAGCACCTTTGAATCTGCACCCACCCCAGGAGAGACGATGTCAGTTGAGATTTGGTTTCTCTCCCATGTAGTTTCTTAGGAGTTATGCCAATGGCACTTTCTTTAGTCTTCCATATATGCACCTGAATCTGCTTCTATCATCTTGAAAGCAGATTTTCGTTCAGACGTGCCTTGTATATAGATTTGGTCCTGCGAGTTCCGAATACTTGACTTGAGCTTCCGTTTCAGACAGTTTTGAAAGTGCTTTTGCCTTCTGAGGTAAGCCTATGTGAGTTAGAAGGATGGTCTCTCTGCCAACGTCTCCTTGCCAGAACCTAGAAGTACATGGATTACACTGTATGAACCATAAGCAAAAGGGAAACACTGAGGGAAAGTTTCTCTGCATCACCATGTCTTCGAGTGAAGTGTTTAACTCTTTGCATGTGTCTCACTACCTATATTTCAGATAGCTTCTGTCCTCCTGAAACAAGGTCTTCTGGGAAAGGAGCATTCAAATCAAAATTGTGTGTCTCCCTGTTAAGTCCAAAGCACTCTCTATGTCCTCTCACTCAGTTTGGAACCTGCTTCCAGGTATCAGAAGAAATGACTTGGGAGGAAATTCGGCTCCTCTCCCATGTCATTTCATAGAGTAATATCCATGGCACTTTCCTTAGGCCCACTTCGGTACACCTGGAAACACATCAATCTTCATGCAACCAGACAGTCATTCCAATTTGCCTTTTATACAGACTTGGTCCTCCGAGCTAAGAGCGTTTCACTCTTCCTTTGGCTTCAGACATTGCTTTCCCAACCTACTTCTTGCTTCTGGCAAAGAAGGACCAAGTGGGAGGACAGTTTCTCTACAGCGCTATGCCTTAGAGTGAATACTTGACCCTTTGCTCAACCCTCGCCTTGTCCATTGAAGAGCGCTCCTGTCCTCCCAAAACAAGGTCTTCATGAAAAGATGCATTCTACACAGATGTGTATCTCCCCAGCAAGTACACGGCAGTATTTATGTACCGTCACTCACCCACCTGAACAGGCTTCCAAAGTCTGTAGAGACTGTGTTAGCAGAAACTTGATTTCTTCCCCCTGTCGTTTCATAAGGTTACATCCATGGCACTTGCCTAAGTCTTCCATACGTGTACACATGAAGACGCTTCTATCGTCGTGCCACTCAATCCTCGTTCAAATTTGCCTGTTCTGCAGACTCGGTCCTGGAAGGTAAAAACTTTCCCGTTTCCTTGTGTTTCAGACACAATTTTCAAAGTGCTCCTATCGTCTGGCAAGAGCATGTCAGTGGCAGGACAGTTTCTCTACAGCGTCGCTGGGAGTTGAAAGGTGTATTGTAAACAGGCTTGTTTTCCCCCAGCGTGACAGCTCTGACATGTTTCTAAGGCTTTCAACACACACCTTCAAGAATGCTTCTCTCTTCAGGATTGGTGCTTTCTCTGGAACCAGATTTCTACTCGGCGCTGTTTCTTAAAGTTGTGGCGATGGCAGACGTTCTCTGGCTTCCACACCTGCTTTGGAAAGTAGACCTGTCTCCATGATCCACAATGTGCTTTGAGAGCTACCCTCCTAGCCCACTGGTTTCAAAGAGTCAAGCGTATGTCACTTGCCATGGGGTGTTACACACGGTGTGGAAATCACTCCCATCTTCCTGTAAGATGGTAGTGGAAGGATTGGTTTCTTGACAGGGTTGCTTCTCAGAGTTATGGACAGGGCCCTTTCCTGAAACTTTCGTGCACAATTCGGAAAGGGCTTCCAAACTCAGGAACGATGTTCATGCAAACCGTTTTTTGTTTCTTTCTTCCCCGAGAGTGAGGTGGCTTAAGCTGAGCCTATGTCACGTTGCTCCGGCCTACACACGAACATTTGAAATCATTCCTGTTCTCACGGAATAACATTTGAGTGGGAAAAGCCAACCACACAGATTGCTTTTTCTCCTAGGTTGAGTACATGGCATGCCCTGTGTACTTCCACACACACCCTGCAACACGCGGCCACCTTCTGGGTAGATGATAGAAGCTGAAATTCTTTCTCTCCCTGTGTTGTTTCCTCGAGATTCGTAGATGGCACTTTCCATATGCTTAAATGCTCATTCTCTCTCTCTCTCTCTCTCTCTCTCTCTCTCTCTCTCTCTCTCTCTCTCTCTCTCTCTCTCTCTCTCTCTCTCTCTCTCACGCACACACAGCTGAAATCGCATCTATCTATGGGAACCCAAATATCAGATCACTTTCACCTTCTTGCCTATAGACACCCTTGCTCCTCCATTTTGAGACCATTTCACTTTTCCTCTAGTTGCAGGTGCAGTTTTGAATGGACTCTGCTCTACTGGCAGGAACAGGTTAGTAGAAGGACGTCTTCTCTACAGCGCTGTCCTTAGGGCTAAGGATATGACCCATTGCTTGATCCTCGCCATGTGAATATAAAATAGCTTCTGTCCTCAGGAAACAAGCTTTGAGTGCAAAAGCTCATTCTGTGCACGCTTGTATTTCCCAGGAATGTAGATGGCACATACTGTATACTTTCACACACACACACACACACACACACACACACACACATACACACCTTTGGACCTGCACCCACCACCAGCAAAGAGGCTGTCTTTTGATATTGTTTCTCTCCCTTTTAGTTTCGTAGGAGTTACGCTTATGGCGTTTTCCTTACTCTTTATATATACACCTGAAACCCCTTCTATCATTGTGAAACCAGATTTTCATTTTGATGTGCCTCTATATACACTTGGTCCTCCGAGTTCAGAGTATTTGACTTGACCATACATTTCAGACAGTGTTGAAAGTACTTGTGCCTTCTGAGGCAAGACCATGTGAGTTTGAAGGATGGTCTCTCTGCTGATGTGTTCTTGCCAGAAGCTAGAAGTCCATGGGTATGGTGTCTGAAACATAAGCAAAAGGGAAACGTTGAGTGACAGTTTCTCTGCAGCGCCATGTCTTCAAGTGAAGTGTATGACGCTTTGCTTGTCCCTCACCACCTATTTTTCAGATCGCTTCTGTCCTCTTGAAACAATGTCTTCTTGGAAAGATGAATTCGACACAGATGTGTGTCTCCGTAGTACGTCAAAGGCACACTCTATGTCCTCTCACTCAGTTTTGAACCTGCTTGCAGGTATGAGGAGAGAAGAATTGGGACAAAATTCGGCTTCTCTCCGGTGTTGTTTCATAATGTTATATCCATGGCACTTTCCTTAGGCCCCCTTCCATACACCTGGAAATGCTACGATCTTCAGGCAACCAGACAGTCGATCCAATTTGCCTTTTATACAGACTTGGTCCTCTGAGCTAAGAACATTTCACTCTTCCTTAGGTATCAGACGTAGCTCTCCCAACGTCCTTGCTTATTGCGACAACATAACATGGTAGTGGGAGGATGGTTTCTGTATAGCGCTGTGCCATAAAGTACGTGACCCTTTGCTCGACGCTTGCCCGTTCCCTTGAAGAGCGTTCCTGTCTTCCCAAAACTAGGTCTTAGGGAAAAGATGCATTCTACACAAATGTGTTTCTCCCCAGTAAGTCCACGGAACTCTCTATATACCTTCACTCATGGTCCTGAACAGGCTTCTAACATCTGAAGACATGGTGTGTTAATGGAAACTCTATTTCTTCCCCGTGTCCTTTCATAGCGTTACCTCCATGGCACTTGCCTAAGGCAAGTGTATATGTGAAGACACTTCTATCATCGTGACACCAGATCCTTGCTCAAATTTGCCTGCTCTGCTGACTCGGTCCTTGTAGGTTAAGAACGTTTCCTGTTTCCTTCTATTTCACACACAATTTTCAGTGCTCCTATCTCTGGCAAGAGCAAATGAGAAGCAGGATGGTTTCTCTATAGCATCGCTGGCAATTGAAAGGTGTATTGTAAGCAGGCTTGTTATCCCCCAGCGTGATGGCTCTGACAGATTTGTCAAGCTTTCAACACACACCTTTGAGAATGCTCTTCTTTGGAACCTGGTTTCTACATGGTGCTGCTACTAAAGGTTCCGGTGATGGCAGACACTCTGGCTTCTGCATCTGCTTTGAAAAGTAAGCCTGCCTCCGTGATCCAAGATGTGCATTGAGAGCTCGAATTCTCTCCCACCGGTTTCTCAGAGTCAAGTGTATGTCACTTGCTGTGGGTTGTCACACACGCTGTGGAAATCACTCCCGTCTTCCCATAAGATGGTAGTGGAAGGATTGGTTTCTCAACAAGGTTGCTTCTCAGAGTAACGAACAGGACCCTTACCAGATGCTTTCACGCGCACTTCGGAAAGGGCTTCTCACATCAGGAATGATGTTCATGCTGTTTTATGTTTCTTTCTTCCCCAAGAGTGAGGCAGCTTAGTCTGAGCTCATGGCACATTGCTTGGGCCTCCACACGTACACTTGAAATTGATTCTGTCTTCACAGAGTACGATTTGAGTGGTAAGAAGCCAACCACCCAGATGCTTTTTCTCACAGGTGAGTCCATGGCACTCCCTGTGTACGTCCACACCCACCCTACTACACGCAGCCACCTTCTAGGGAGACGATGGGAGCTAAAATTCCCTTTATCTCCCCATGTTGTTTCCTCGAGTTACATGGATGACAATTTCCTTATGCTTAAACACACACACACACACACAAGCACACACACCTGCAATCGCATCTATCTATAGGAACCCAGAAATCAGATCACATTCACCTTCTTGGGTAGTCACACCCTTGGTATTCCGAGTTAAGAACAATTCACTTGTCCTTATATTGCTGGCTCAGTTTTGGAAGAACTCCTCTCCACTGGCAGGAACAGTTTAGTGGAAGGACGGATTCTCTACAGCGCTGTCCTTAAGGCTCATGATATGACCCATTGCTTGATCCTTGCCGTGTGAATATAATATCTCTTCGGTCCTCATGAAACAACCTTCGAGGGCAAAGGCGCATTCTGCTCACAGTTGTTTTTCCCAGGAACGTACATGGCACGTGCTGTATAGTTTCACACAAACTCTCACACAGACCCAGAGACACAGAGAGAGACACACTGCACACACACACACACAGACACCTATGAACGTGCACCCAACTCCAGGAGAGATTATGTCAGTTGAGATTGTTTCTCTCCCGTGTTTTTTCTTAGGATATACACAATTGGCACTTTCCTTACTCTTCGGTATATACACTTGAATCTGCTGTTAGCATCGTGAAAGCAGATTTTGGTTCAGATGGGCATTTTATATAGATCTGTTCTTCCGAGTTCAGAATAGATGAATTCAGCTTATGATTCAGACCCTTGTGCCTTCTGAAGCAAGTCCGTGTGAGTCTGAAGGATGGTCTCTTAACACTGTCTTGCCAGAAGCTAGAAGTACATGGGTGATGGTGTCTGAAACATAAGGAAAAAGAAAATATTGAGGGAAAGTCCCTCAGCCTTGCCTTGTCTTCGAGGGAAGAGTATGACCCTTTGTCCCTCACCACCTATATTTCAAATAGCTTCTGTCCTCCTGAAACAAGGTCTTCATTAAAAAGAGCATTTGACACAGACTTGTGTGTCTCTCTTGTAAGTCCACGGCACTATGTACTCTCACTCAGTTTTGAAAATGCTTCCAGGTATCAGGGCGAAGAATCGGGACGAATTTCAGCTTCTCTCTCGTGTCGTTCCAAACTGATCCATCCATGGCACTTTCTTAGCCGCCTTCCTTACACATGGAAACAGTTCGATCTTCATGCAGTCTTTCCAATTTGCCTTTTATACAGACTTGGTCATCCGAACTAAAAGCATTTCACTCTTCCTTCAGTTTCAGACATAGCTTTCCTGATGTACTTCTCGCTTCTGGAAACAACATAACATGGTAGTGGGAGGACGGTTTCTGTATAGCACTGTGCCACAGAGTGAAGTATGTGACCCTTTGCTCAACACTAGCCATGTCCACTGAAGAACACTGCTGTCTGTCCAAAACAAATTGTTAGTGGAAAGACTCACTCTACACAGAATTCATCAATGTCCACAGCACTCTCTATGTATTTGTGAACAGGCTTGTTTCCCCCAGCGTGATGGCTCTGACATGTTTATCAAGATTTCAACACACTCCTTTGAGAATGCTTCTTACGTTCAGGATTGCTGCTCTTCTTTGGAACCGGGTTTCCACACAGTGTTGCTTCTTTTTTTTTTTTTTAAAGATTTTATTTATTTATTTGACACAGAGAGAGAGATTACAAGTAGGCAGAGAGGCAAGCAGAGAGAGAGGAGAGAGGAGGAAGCAGGCTCCCTGCTGAGCAGAGAGCCCGACGTGGGCCTCGATCCCAGGACTCTGGGATCATGACCTGAGCCGAAGGCAGGGGCTTTAACCCACTGAGCCACCCAGGCGCCCACAGTGTTGCTTCTTAACGTTATGCTGAGGGCAGATGCACTCCAGATTCCAAGCCTGCTTTTAAAGTAGGCCTGTCTCCATGATCCAAGATGTGCATTGAGAGCTCCAGTCTGCGCCCACCGGTTTCTCAGAGTCAAGCATATGTCATTTGTTGTGGGTCATCACACACGGTGTGGAAATCACTCCCGTCTTCTCGTAAGATCATAGTGGGAGGACTGGTTTCTCGACAGTGTTGCTTACCAGAATTTCCTGATGCTTTTGAGCGCACTTCAGAAAGAGCTTCTGACTTCTAGAATGATGTTCATGCTAATCTTTTTTTTGTTTCTTTCTTCCCCGAGAGTGAGGAGGCTTAGGCTGAGCACATGGCCTGTTGCTTGGGCTTCCACACGAACACTTGACATCGTTCTTGTCCTCAAGGAATAACATTTGAGTGGGAAAAAGCTGACCACACAGATTGCTTTATCCCCTAGGTGAATACATGGCACTCCCTGTGTACTTCAAAACACACCCTACAACACGCAGCCACCTTCCAGGGAGACGATGGGAGCTGAAATTCTCTTTCTCTCCCTGTGTTGTATTTTCCCCACGTTTCGTGAATGGCACTTTCCTTATGCTTAAACACTCATACTCTCACACAGACAAACACCTATGAAATCGCATCTACCAAGATATCATTTCATATTCACCTTCTTGGGTGTACACACCCTTGGTATTCTGAGTTAAGAACTCACTTGCCCTTATATTCCTGGCTCAGTTTTGGAAGAACTCCTCTCCACTGGCAGTAACAGTTTAGTGGAAGGACGGATTCTCTACAACGCTGTCCCTAGGGCTAAGGATATGACACATTGCTTGATCCTCGCCTCGTGAATATAAAATCGCTTCTGTCTTCATAAAACAAAGTTTGAGGGCAAAGACGCATTCTGTGCATGCTCGTATTTCCCAGGGACGTACATGGCATGCATTGTATACTTTCACACACAGACACACAAGCACACACACACACACCTTTGAACCTGCGCCCACCTCCAGGAGAGACGATGTTAGCTGTGATTTGGTTTCTCTCCTAGTAGTTTCCGAGGAGATAAGCCGATGGGTCTTTCCCTACTCTTCCGTATATACACCTGCATCCGCTTCTATCATCGTGAAACCAGATTTTCATTCAGGTGTGCCTTCTATATAGACTTGGTTCTCCGAGTTCAGAGTATTTGACTTGAGAATCCATTTCAGAGCATAGTTTTGAAAGTACTTGTGCCTTCTGAGGCAAACCCACTTGAATATGAAGGATGGTTTCCCCCCTGAAGTGTTCTTACCAGAAATTAGAAGTACATGGACTATGGTGTATGAAACATAAGGAAAAGGGAAACGTTGAGAGAGAGTTCCTCTGCAGGGGGGTCTTCGAGTAAAGTGTATGACACTTTGCTTCCCTTCACCCCTATATTTCAGATCGCTTCTGTGTCTTGAAACAAGGTCTTCGTGGAAAGGAACATTCGACACAGACTTGTGTGTCTCCCTGGTAAGCCCAAGGCATGCTGTATGTCCTCTCACTCCATTTGGAACCTGCTTCTAGATATCAGGAGACATGAATTGGGACGAAATTCGGCTTCTCTCTCGTGTTGTTTCATAGCGTAATATCCATAGCACTTTCCATAGCCCCCCTTCAATTCACCTGGAAACACTTCGCTCTTTGTGCAACCAGAGAATGGTTACAATTTACCTTTTATACAGACTTGGTCCTCCGAGCTAAGAGCATTTGACTCTTCCTTAGGTGTCAGACATAGCTTAACCAACATACTTCTCGCTTCTGGCAACACCATAACATGCAAATGGGAGGACAGTTTCTCTACAGCGCTGTCCCATAGAGTGAAGTACTTTACCCTTTGTTCTACCCTCGCCATGTCCATTGAAGAGCGCTGCTTTCTTTCAAAACAAGGTTTTCGTGGAAAGATGCATTCTACACAGACACGTATCTCCCCGGTAAGTAGATGGCACTCACAATGTACCATCATTTACGTTCCTGAACTGGCTTCCAGAGTCTGTAGAGACCGTGTGTTAGCTTTCTGTCACGCCACCAGATCTTCGCTCAACTTTGCCTTCTCTGCCGACTCGGTACCCAGAGGTAAAGAGGTTTTCCCTTTCCTTGTGTTTCAGACAGTTTTCAAAGTGCTCCTTTATTCTGGCAAGAGCACGTTAGTGCAAGACAATCTCTCTACACGAATCCCTGGAGTTGAAACGTGTATTGTAAACAGCCTTGTTTTCCCCCAGCGTGACAGCTGACACATTCCTCAGGCTTTCAACACACACCTTCGAAAATACTTCTCTCTCTTAGGATTTCTGCTTTCATTGGAACCGGGTTTCTACACAGGGCTCCTTCTTAAAGTGGTGGTGGTGGCAGACGGTCTCTGGCGTCCGCACTTGCTTTGGAAAGTAGGTGTGTCTCCATGATCCAAGATGTGCTTTGAAGGCTCCCCTCCTAGCCCACCGGTTTCAAAGAGTCAAGCTTATGTCACTTGCAGTGGGTTGTCACACAATGTGGAAAAGACTCCTGTTTTCCAGTAAGATGGCAGTGGGAAGATTGGTTTCTCGATAGGGTTGCTTCTAAGAGTTATGGCAAGACCATTTCCTGATGCTTTCGCGCACAACTCGGAAAGGACTTCTGACTTTGTAAATGATGTTCATGCAATCTGTATTTGTTTCTTTCTTCCCCGAGAGTACGGCGGCTTTGTCTGAGCACATGGCAGGAGGCTTGGGCCTCCATGCATACACCTGAAATCGTTCCTACCCTCACAGAATAATATTTGAGTGGGAAAAAGCCGGCCACAGAGATTATTTTTTCTCTTAGGTGAGTATATGATACTCCCTGGGTACTTCAACACAACCTACTACACATGGCCACCTTCCAGGTAGACGATCGGAGCTGAAATTCTTTCTCTTTGTTGTTTCCACGAGTTTCATGGATGGCACCTTCCATTCACTTAAATGCTCATCCTCTCACACGCACACACATTCATGCACACACAGCTGAAACTGCAAATATCTATGGGAACCCGGATATCAGATCACATTCACCTTCTTGCGTGTACCAACCATTGGTCCTCTGAGCTAAGAACATTTCACTTTTCCTTTAGTTGAAGGTGCAGTTTTGAAAGGACTCCTCTCCACTGACAGGAACAGGTTAGTGAAAGGATGGTTTCTCTACAGCGCTGTCGTAGGTCTAAGGATAAGACACATTGCTAGATCCTCGCCATGTGAACATAAAACCGCTTCTGTCTCATGAAACAAGCTTTGAGTGTAAAGGCGCCTTCTGCTCACGCTTGTATTTCCCAGGAACGTAAATGGCACGCACAGTATTCTTTCACTCACACACAGACACAGACACACATGCGCGCGCGCGCACACACACACACACACACACACACACACACTTTTGAACTTGCATCCACTTTCATGAGAGAGGTTGTGGCTTGAGATTCCTTTTCTCTCCTGTGTTGTTTCTTAGGCGTTTCGCCAATAGCGCTCTTTTCTCGTCTGTATAAATACCTGAATCCGCTTCTATCAAGGTGAAAGCAGATTTTCGTTCAGATGTGCCTTCTATATACACTTGGTTCTCTGAGTTTGACTTAAGCTTGCGTTTCAGACAGTGTTGAAAGAGCTTGTGACTTCTGAGCCAAGCATATATGAGTTCGAAGGATGGTCGCTCTCCTAACGTGGTCTTGCCAGAAGCTAGAAGTTCATGGATTGGGCACCTGGGTGGCTCAGTGGGTTAAAGCCTCTGCCTTCGGCTCAGGTCATGATCTCAGGGTCCTGGGATCGAGGCCCACATCGGGCTTTCTGCTNGCAGCAGCTTCCTCCTCTCTCTCTGCCTACTTGTAATCTCTCTCTGTCAAATAAATAAATAAAATCTTTAAAAAAAAAAAAAGTTCATGGATTATGCTGTTGGAAACATAAGGAAAAGGGAAACTTTGAGAGACAGTCTCACCACAACGCCGTGTCTTCCAGAGAAGTGTATATCGTTTGCTTGTCCCTCGCCACATACATTTCAGATTGCTTCTTTCCTTCTGAAAAAAGGTCTTCTGGGAAAGGAGCATTTAACACAGACTTGTGTGTATCCCTGGTAAGTCCAAGGCACTCTCGATGTCCCCTCACTCAGTTTTAAACCTGCTTCAAGGTAACATGAGAGAAGAATCCGGACAAAATTCAGCTTCTCTCCCGGGTTGTTTCAAAATGTTGTATCCATAGCACTTTCATGAAGCCCCCTTCCATGCACCAGGAAAAGCTTCGATCTTCATGCAACCAGTCAGTGGTTCCAATTTCCCTTTTATTCAGACATGGTCTTCCTAGCTAAGAGCAATTCACTCTTCCTTAGGTGTCATAGATTTCCAAAGAAACTCTTGCTTTTGGCAACAACATAAAATGTTAGTGGGAGGACGGTTTCTGTATACTGCTGTGCCTTAAAGTGAATTACGTGACACTATGCTCGACCCTCACCAGTTCCATTGAAGAGACCTCCTGTCTTCCCAAAAGAAGGTCTTAGTGGAAAGATGCACTTTACACAGACGTGTATTTCCCCGGTAAGTAGACGGCAGTATTTATGTACCGTCACTCATGGTCCTGAACAGGCTTCCAATGTCTGCAGAGACGGTGTGTTAGCAGAAACTCGATTTCATCCCTATGTCGTTTCATAAGGTTACATACATGGCATTTGACTAAGGCTTCCATACGTGACACGTGAAGACGCTTCTATCGTCATGTCACCAGATCCTCATTTAAATTTGCCGTCTCTGCAGACTTGGTACTCAGAAGAAAGAACCTTTCCCGTTTCCTTCTGCTTCAGACACAGTTTTCAAAATGCTCCTATCTTGTGGTAAAAGCATGTTAGTGGCTGGACGATTTCTCTACAACATCGCTGGCAGTCTTAAAAGGTGTATTCTAAACAGGCTAGTTATCCCCTAGCGTGAAGCCTCTGTCACGTTTCCCAGGCCATCAATACACATTTCTGAGAAGGCTTCTCTCTTCATTATTGCTGCTTTATTTGGAACCGTGTTCCTACATGAAGCAGCTTCTTAACCTTGTGGTGATGGCAGACCAAATCTGGCCTCTGCACCTGCTTTCGAAAGTAGGTTTGTCTTCATGATCCAAGATGTGAATTGAGAACTCTCCTTCTAGCACACCTGTTTCAAAGAGTCAAACGTATTTCACTTGCCGTGGGTTGTCACACACGGTGTGGAAATCAATCCCGTCTTCACCATAAGATGGTAGAGGGAAGATTGGTTTTTTGACAGGGTTGCTTCTTAGAATTTTGAGCAGAACCCTTTCCAGATGCTTTCACGAGTAATTCAGAAAGGGATTCCGACTCCAGGAACGATGTTCATGTAAACCATTTTTGTTTCTTTCTTCCCTGTGAGGCGGCTGTGAGGACATGGCACGTTGTTTGGGCCTCCACACGTACACTTGAAATCGTTCCTCTCTTCGAGGACTAAGATTTGAGTGAGAAGAAGCCACCACCCAGATTGATTTTTCTCTCAGGTGAATACATGGCAGGCACTCCCTGAGTACTTCCACACACCCTACTAAACGTGGCCACCTTCCGGGGAGACAATAGGAGCAAAAATTCTCTTATTCTCTGTTGTTGTTTCCACGAGTATCGTGAATGGCACTTCACATACGCTTAAAAACTCAAACACACACACACACAGAATCCTTAAAACGCATCTATCCATGGGAGCCCAGATACCAGTTCACATAAACCTTTTTTGCGTATACATACGCTTGGGCCTCTGAGTAAAGAACATTTCACTTTTCCTTTAGTTGCAGGCACAGTTTTGAACCCAACGGTTTCTCGGAGTTAGGCGTAAGTCACGTGCCATTGGTTGTCACACAGTGTGAAAATTACTTCTGTCTTCCCGTAAGATGGTAGAGGTAGGATTGGTTTCTCGACAGATTTGCTTCTCAGAATTACAGACAAATCGCTTTCCTGATGCATTTGAGTGCACTTCGGAAAGGATTCCAACTTCGGGTAGGTTGTTCATGCATACTCCCCCTTTTTTTTTCTTTCTTTCCGGAGAGTGAGGTGACTTTGGCTGAGCAAATCGTACTTTGCTTGGGCCTCTGGACGAACACTTGAAATCGTTCCTGTCCTCAAGGAATAACATTTGAGTGGGGATAAGCCCACCACACTGCTTTTTCTTCTGGGTGCGTACATGGCACTACATGTGTACTTCAACACACACTACAGCAGAGGGCCTCCTCCTGGGGAGCCGATGGGATCTGAAATTCTCTTTCCCTCCCTGTGTTGTATTTTCTTGAAATGTTGTATTTCCGTGAATTGCACTTTCCTTATGCTTAAACACTGAGAGACACACACACACACACACTCTCTCTCTCTCTCTCTCTCTCTCTCTCTCTCTCTCTCTCTCTCATACACACACACCTGTAATCGAATCTATCTATGGGAACAGATATAAGTTCATATTCACCTTCTTGCGTGTACACACCCTTGGTATTCCTAGTTAAGAACATTTCACTTGTCCTTATATTGCAGGAGCAGTTTTGGAAGGACTCCACTCCACTGGCAGGAACAGGTTAGTAAAAGGACGGTTTCTCTACAGCGCTGTCCATAGGGCTAAGGATATGACCCATTGGTTGATGTTCGCCATGGGAATATATATTCTCTTCTGTATTCGTGAAACAAGCTTTGAGTGCACAGGCGCATTCTGTGCATGCTTGTATTTCAGAGGGACGTACATAGCACGCATGTATACTTTCACACAGAGACACAGACAAAAAGAGACAGACACACACACACACATACAGGGACACCTTTGAATCTGCACCACCTCGAGAGACAATGTCGTTTGAGAATCGGTTTCTCTCCCGTGTTGTTGCTTAGGAGTTACACCGATGGCTCTTTCCATATACTTCCTTAGAAACACCTGAATCTGCTTTTATCATAGTAAACCAGAATTTCCTTCTGATGTGCCTTTTATATAGACTTGATTCGAATAGTTTAATTGAGCTTCCATTTCTGACATACTTTTGTAAGTACTTGTGCCTCTGAGGGAAGCCCATGTGAGTTTGAAGGATTGTCTCCCTTCTAATGTGTTCTTTCCAGAAATTAGAAATACGGGGATTACGCTGTCTGAAACATAAGGAAAAGGGAAAGGTTGAGAGTAACTCTGCAGCTCCATGTCTTTGAATGAAGTATATGACCCTTTGCTTCTCCCTCGCCACCTACAATTCAGATGGCTTGTCCTTCTGAAACAAAGTCTTTGTGGAAATGACCATTTTACGCAGACATGTGTCACTCCCCCGTAAGTCCACGGCACTCTATGTCCCCTCATTCAGTTTTAAACCTGCTAAAAGTTATCGGGAGAGGTAAATCGGGATAAAATTCAGCTTCTCTCCCGTGTCATTTATAGGGTTATATTCATGGCACCTTCCTTAGGCTCCATTCCATACCCCTGGAAAAGCTTCGGTCTTCGTGCAAGCAGTCATTCCAATTTACCTTTTATACAGACATGGTCTTCCAAGGTAAGATCATTTTCCACTTCTTTAAGTTTCAGATATAGCTTTCCCTACCTACCTCACGATTCTGGCAATTACATAATATGGTAGTGGGAGGAAGGTTTCTATAAAACGCTGTGCCTTAGAGGGAAGTACGTGACCCTCTGCTCGAAACTTGCCAGGTCCATTGAAGAGTTTTCCTGTGTTCCTGAAACAAGGTCTTAGTGGAAAGATGCATTCTAAACAACCGTGTTTCTCCCCGACAAGTCGTCTGAACTCTCAATGTACCTTCACTAATGGTCCGGAATAGACATCCAACGTCTGGAGAGATGATGTGTAAGTGGAAACTGGATTTCTTCCCCTGTCGCTCCATAGGGTTACTTACATCCATGGCACTTTACTAAGGCTTCCATAGGTGTACACGTGAAGACTCTTCTATCGTCGAGACCCTCATTCAATTTTGCCTTCTCTGCAGACTTGGTACTCAGAGGCAAGAAACTTTCCCGTCTCCTTGTGCTTCAGACACAGTTTTCAAAGTGCTCCTATCTTCTGGCAAGATCATGTCAGTGGCATGGAGTTTTCTCTACAGAGTTGCTGGGAGTTGAAAGGTTTTTTGTAAACGGCTTGTTTTCCCCCAGCGTGACAGCTCTGACTTGTTCCTCAGGATTTCAACTCACACCTTCGAGAATGCTTCTCACTTCAGGATTGCTGCTTTTCTTTGGAACAGGGTTTCTTCACGGTTCTGCCTCTTAACGTTGTGGTGATGGCACTCTCAGGCTTCCGCACCTGCATTGGAAAAGTAGGTCTGTATCCGTGATCCTAGATGGGCGTAGAGAGCTCCACTCCTAACCCACCGGTTTCAAAAGTTAAGCGTAAGTGACTTACCGTGGGTTTTCACACATGCTGTCGAAATCTCTCCCATCTTCCCGTAAGATGGTAGAGGAAGAATCTGTTTCTTAACAGGGTTGCTTCACAGACATACTAACAATGTCCTTTCCTGATGCTTTCACGCGTACTTAGGAAAGGGATTCCCACGTTGGAGCGATGTTCATCCATAGTGTTTTATGTATGCTTCTTCACCGAGAGTGAGGCGGGTAAGGCTGAGCACATAGCGTGTTGTGTGGGCCTCCACACGTACACTTGTAATCTT
The DNA here is from genome assembly GCA_002007465.1 of Ailurus styani. NCBI lineage: Eukaryota > Metazoa > Chordata > Mammalia > Carnivora > Ailuridae > Ailurus > Ailurus styani. The sequence goes on along the minus strand of LNAC01000525.1, from coordinate 4,538 downwards.
TCATTTCCTCAAGAAAAACATTTGAGTGGATAAAAGCCCACCACACAGATTGCTTTTTCTCCTAGTTGAGTACATGGCACTCCCTGTGTACCTCAACACACACCCTACAATACGTGGCCTCCTTCCTGGGAAATGATGGGGGCTGAAATTCTCTTTATCTCCCTGTGTTGTTTCCTCGAGTTTCGTGAATGGCACTTTCCTTATGCTTAAACACTCACCCTCCCTCTCTCTCTCAAACACACACACCCTTGTAATCGCATCTATCTATGGGAACTCAGATATCAGTTTATATTCACCTTTTTGCGTGAACACAACATTGGTACTCCGAGTTAAGAACATTTCACTTGTCCTTAAATTGCAGGTGCAGTTTTGGAAGGACTCATCTCTACTTGAAGGAACAGATTAGTGGAAGGACGGATTCTCTACAGCGCTGTCCTTAGGGGTAAGGATATGACCCATTGCTTGATCTTAGCCATGTGAACATAAAATCGCTTCTGTCTTCATGAAACAAGTTTTGACTGCACCGGCGGTTTCGTGCTTGTTTGTATTTCCCAGGGATGTACATGGCAAGCACTGTATACTTTCACACACACACACACACACACACACACACACACACACACACACCCTTTGAACCTGCGCCAACCTCCAGGAGAGACAATGTTCGTTGTGAATTGGTTTCTCTCTCGTGTAGTTTCTTAGGAGTTACGCCAAAGGCTCTTTCACTACACTTTCCTATATGCACCTGAATCCTCTTCTATCATAGTGAAACCAAATTTTCAATCAGATGTGCCTTCTATATTGACTTGGGTCACCGAGCTCTGAGTATTTTACTTGAGCATCCATTTCAGACATAGTTTTGAAAGTACTTCTGCCTTCTGAGGCAAGTCCTTGTGAGTGTGAAGGATGGTCTCTCTGCTAACTTGTTCTTGCCAGAAGCTAGAAATCTGTGGATTATGGTGTCGGAAAAATAAGGAGAGGGAAAGGTGTGGAACAGTTTCTCCTCAACACCGTGTCTTCGAGAGAAGAATATGAAACTTCGACCCTTTGTCCATCGCCACCTAGATTTCAGATCGCTTAGTCCTCCAGAAAAAAGGTCTTCGTGGAAATGAGCATTCGACACAGACTTGTGTGTCTCCCTGGTAAGTCCAAGGCACGCTCTATGTACTCTCACTCAGTTTAGAACGTGCTTGAAGTTATCAGGAGAGATGAATCGGGACAGAATTCGGCTTTTCTCCGGTGTCATTTCATAGCGTAATATCAATTGACACTTTCTGTAGGCCTCCTTCACTACACCTGGAAACATATCGCTCTTCCTGTAACCAGACAGTGGTTTCAATTTGCCTTTTTACAGACTTGGACTTCAAAGCTAAGAGCATTTCACTCTTCCTTAGGTTTGAGACATAGCTTTCCCAACCTACTTCTTGCTTCTGGCAACTACCTAACGTGGTAGAGGGAGAACGGTTGCTGAATAGCGCTGTGTCTTAGAATGAATTATATGACATTGGCTCGAACCTCCCCACATCCATTGAAAAGCTCCCCTTTCTTCCCAAAACAAGGTCTTAGTGGAAAGATGCATTCTACACAGACGTGTTTCTCCCAGGAAAGTCCACGGCACTCTCTATGTATGGTCACCCATGGTCAGGAACAGGCATCCAAAGTTTGGAGAGCTGTTGTGATAGCGGAAACTCTATTTCTTCCCCTTGTCGCTTCATAGGGTTACATCCATGGCCCTTGCCTAAGTCTTCCATACGTGTATACGTGAAGACCCTTCTGTCTTCGTGACACCAGATCCTCATTCAAAACTGCCTGCTCTGCAGACTCGGTTCCCGAAGAAAGAATATCCCGTTTCCATGTGTTTCAAACACATTTTTCAAAGTGCTCCTACCATCTGGCAGGAACAAATGAGTGGCAGGACGGTTTCTCTACAGCGTCGCTGGGAGTTGGAAGGTGTATTGTATAAGCACTCTTGTTATCCCCCAGTGTGACGGCTCTGACAGGTTCGTCAAGCTTTCAACACACACCTTTGAGAATGCTTCTCCTTTCACGATTGCTGCTCTTCTTTGGAACTGGGTTTCTACATGCTGCGGCTTCTTAAGGTTGTGGTGATAGCACCTGCTCTCCGGCCTCCTCACCTGCTTTGGAAAGCAGACCTGTCTCCATGATCCAAGATGTGTATTGAGAGCTTGAATTCTCGCCCACTGGTTTCTCAGAGTCCAGGCTATGTCACTTGCCGTGGGTTGTCACAAACACGGTGTGGAAATCACTCCAGCCTTCCCGTAAGGTGGTAGTGAAAGGATTGGTTTCTCAACAGGGTTGCTCGTCAGAGTAAGGAACAGGGCCCTTTCCTGAGGCTTTCGCGCGCACTTCAGGAAGGACGTCCGACATCAGGAACGGTGTTCATGCAAACCGTTTTTGGTTTCTTCCCCGAGAGTGAGGCAGCCGGCTTAGTCTGAGCTCATGGCACGTTGCTTGAGTTTTCACACGTACACTTGAAATTGTTTCTGTCTTCAAGGAATACGATTTGAGTGGGAAGAAGCCCACCAGCCGACTGCTTTTTCTCGCAGGTGAGCACATGGCACTCCTGTGTCCTTCCACACGCACCTTACTACACGCGCACACCTTCCAGGGAGTCGATGGGAGCTGAAGTTCTTTCTCTCCCTATGGTGTTTATTCACATTACGTGGATGGTAATTTCCTTACGCTTAAACCCACTCTCCCACAAACACAGACACACACCTGAAATCGAATCTGTCTATGGGAACCCAGATATCAGATCACATTCACCTTCCTTGGTATTCACACCCTTGGGTCTTCCGAGTTAAGATCATTACACTTTTACTCTTGTTGCAAGCACAGTTTTGAAAGGACTCCTCTCCACTGGCAGGAACAGGTTAGTGGACGGACGGTTTCTCTACAGCGCTGTCTTTAAGGATAAGGTTATGACACATTGCTTGATCCTCGGCATGTGAATAGAAAATCGCTTCTGTCTTCATGAAACAAGGTTTGAGTGCAAAGCCGCATTTTGAGGACCCTTCTTGTCCCAGGGACGTACATGGCACGCTCTGTATACTATCACACAGAATCAGACACACGAACACAGACACACAAAACCTTTGAACCTGCACCCACCTCCTGGAGGGACAATTTCGGTTGAGATTCGGTTTCTCTCCCGTTTAGTTTCTTAGGAGTTACGCCAATGGCGCTTCCTTTAGTCTTCCGTATATACACTGGAATCTGCTTCTATCAACGTGAAAGCAGATTTTCATTCAGATGTTTATTCCATGTAGAATGTGTCTTGCAAATTGAGAATACTTGACTTAAGTTTCCGTTTCAGACAGTTTTGGAAATACTTGTGCCATGTGAGTTGGAAGCATGGTTTCTCTGCCAACGTCTCCTTACCAGAGGAGAGAAGTGCATGGATTACGGTGTATGAACATAAGCAAAAGGGAAACACTGAGGGACAGATTCTCTGCATCCTCATATTTCCAAGTGTAGTCTAGGACTCTGCATGTCTCTCGCCACTTACACTTCAGATCGCTTCTGTCTTCCTGAAATAAGGTCTTCTGGGAAAGGAGCGTTCGATAGAAATCGTGTGTCTCACTGGTAAGTCCAAGGCACTCTCTATGTCCCCTCACTCGGTTTGGAACCTGCTTGCAAGTATCAGAAGAAATGAATTGGGAGGAAATTCGGCTTCTCTCCCTTGTGGTTTCATAGAATAATATCCATGGCACTTTCCTTAGACCCACTTAAGTACACATAGAAACACATCAATCTTCGTTCAACCAGATAGTCGTTTCAATTTGCCTTTTAAGCCGACTTTGTCCTCTGACCTAAGAGCATTTCATTCTTCCTTTGGTGTCAGACTTTGCTTTCCCAACCAACTTCTGGCTTCTGCCACCTACTTAATGGGAAGTGGGAGACCAGTTTCTCTACAGCGATGAGCTTCAGAGTGAAGTACGTGACCCTTTGCTCGACCCCCGCCATGTTCAGTGAAGAGCGCTCCTGTCTTTCCATAAAAACGTCTTCGTGGAAGGATGCATTCTACACAGATGTGTATCTCCCCAGTAAGTAGACAGTACTATTTATGTACCGTCACTCACGGCGCTGAACAGGCTTCCGAAGTCTGTAGAGATGGTGTGTTAGCGGGAACTCGGTTTCTTCCCCGTGTCGCTTCGTAGGATTACATCCATGGCTCTTGCTTAAGGCTTCCAGACATGTACACGTGAAGACCCTTCTGCCGCCGTGCCACCAGATCCGCGTTCAAGTTTGCCTTCTCTGCAGACTCGGTCCTCTGAGGTAAGAACCTTTCCCGTATCCTTGTCCTGCAAAAAGAGTTTTCAAAGTGCTCCTATCGTCTGGCAAAAGCATGTCAGTGGCAGGCCATTTTCTCTACAGCGTAGCTGGGAGTTGAAAGGTGTACTGTTTACGGCTCTGACACGTTCCTAAGGCTTTCAACGCACAAGTTTGAGAATGTTTCTCTCTTCAGGATTGCTGCTTCCCTTGGAACCGGGTTTCTACTCGGGGCTGTTACTTAA
>LNAC01000524.1:1101800-1161478 GCA_002007465.1 Ailurus styani | reverse complement strand
TCACAGACCTGTACCCCTTGGGCAAAGAATAAAAATAAAATTAAAAAAAAAAAAAAGAAGGCACAGGTGACTTGCACAAAGAGGTAACCCAGATGACAATGTTACCTGTCCACACTGTTTCAATGCCTCTTCCTCAGCCTCCTTCTATGGCCTCATGTGGTATTTCCCATGACCAGTTAACAGAAGAAAAATAAACACTGGTGTGGTTCGTGCACAGATCTACATATCTACACAGCAAGCAGCCAAAATTCTGCAGATGCCACGATATATTCACATTCAAGGGTGGCCTTGAAAGACAGTAATAAGGGAAATCCTACAACAGGGCAGGACTGTGAGCAGTATATTCTACCACACACTTTGTATGGAAGGAAAGACAGCCTGAGTTACACAACCTTCCTGATTCGTGGACAGTGGCTGATGGGTTGGCCAGCTGATTAGGACTTTGGAAAGGACGAAATTGGAAAACTGATGACAAGGTGCACTTGAATTGGTCTCTGAGAATAGAGAATCAAGAGATTATGCTGATAAATGCCCGCTAGAGGGCATCCAGAAGCTAAGGAGACTCCCAATAAATACCTGAGTATTGGACGATGACCTATTAAAGATGAAAATCAACCTCTGTCCCTAGCCCGCCCAGGGCTTACTCAGTGGATCCATGTACAAAGTGGCCCTAGAAACATGGAGGAAGACTCCATGTGGGCTTAACACCATGTCTTTTCTCCAGCAAAGCAAGTCCAGCTACCATCATGGCTGAGTGACCAATCTGCCAACAGCAGAGATCCATGCTGAGCCCTCTATGTGACTCTGTTCCCTGAAGGGACCTGTCAGCTTACAGGCTGGTGGACTCTGCTTATTATGAAGTAGGTAGCACCTTGTCTTCACAGGAACAAACACACATTTGCTTTTCCTACCTGAAGTGTTTCAGTCAGCATCATTATTTGTTTTGGTTTTGGTTTTTTAGGATTTTATTTATTTATTTGACAGAGAGAGACAGATCACAAGTAAGCAGAGAGGCAGGCAGAGGGAGAGGGGGAGGCAGGCTCCCCGCTGAGCAGAGAGCCCAATGCGGGGCTCGATCCCAGGACCCTGAAATCATGACCTGAGCCAAAGGTAGAGGCCCAACCCACTGAGCCACCCAGGTGCCCCAGCATCATTATTTGTAAACTTAGAAATGACTCATCCATTATGATGGTTTCTCATACAACAATGCCCAGGAGCAGTACACATATTTTGTAAAATAATGACATATTTTACAACCACAGAATTCAGTGGTTTTTATCAAATTCCCCAACTTGTAGAGGCAGCTGGCTTGTTAAAGCAGTGACCTGGCCTATGGAAGGTTCTATTATGGTCCCAGCTGAGAGATAACACCCTACACAATTGGGCTACTCTTTTTCAGATGTCGGATCTGTTTTAAACCAACATCACCTTCCCATAGTCAAGATACGTGGATTCAGGAGTCAAGCACTGGAACTGGGAAGGTCTCTCACTATCATATCTAATAACCTACTGGAAGAATTTCTCCTTCCTGTTCCTATGAACCTCAGTTACATTTTTAGAGATTCTAGCACCCAATGGAGAAAAGTTCCACTAAGGAGCCAAATGATTCTTCAGATGAACTGGAAGCTACGTCTGCCTTCTGTCCATTTTGGGTTCCTTTACCTCCAAACCAACAAGAAGAGGAGGGGAGATCACTGTCTCAGGTGTGGTGGTTCATTCCAATTATCAGGAGAAATTTGGTTACTGCTATACAGAAGCAGTAAGAAAGACGAGATAGAGAACAAAAGGAATTCACTGGATTGCTTTTAGTACCCCTTTCCCCATAACCCTGGTTAATAGAAAGCTGTGGGAACCAAATAAAGACTTGGCCCTCAAGAATTCTATTTCTGAAGAAATTAAGGTTTAATTATCCCTTTAAAGTAAAGAGCCCCATCCATCTGAGATGCTGGCAAATGGTAGGAAGAATAAGAAATTGGTGGTGGTGGGTGCCTGGGTGGCTCAGTGGGTTAAAGCCTCTGCCTTCGGCTCAGGTCATGATCTCAGGGTCCTGCGATTGAGCCCCGCATCGGGCTCTCTGCTCAGCAGGGAGCCTGCTTCCCCTTCTCTCTCTGCCTGCCTCTCTGCCTGCTTGTGATCTGATCTTTCTTTCTCTGTGTCAAATAAATAAATAAAATCTTATTTTATTTTATTTTTATTCTTTGCCCAAGGGGTACAGGTCTGTGAATCATCAGGCTTACTTCTTTCACAGCATTCACCAAAGCACAAACCCTCCCCAATGTCCATAACCCATCCACCCTATCCCTACCCTCCCACCCCCCAGTAACCCTCAGTTTGTTTTGTGAGATTAGGAGTCTCTTATGGTTTGTCTCCTTCCCCATCCCATCNAAAATCTTTAAAAAAAAAAGAAATTGGTGGTGGAAGAAGGCTGCTATGAATGCCAACTTAAACCTCATGATGCCACAGAGGCAGAGACTGTAACAGTTTTTAAAGGGTACTTAACTGTTTTCTTTCTCATTTTTCCCTTAGGATCTTAAACAAAGGACTTAATGGTGGCTTGTGTTGTAAGTTTCAGGGGGAGTGTGATTAACCTGACATCTCCCCCTGATGATGAAGTTGCTGATGGGACTGAGTCCTCTGTTTGAGATACTGAGGAGGGAAAGGGAAGAGATTGCGCTGAATGTCACCTGCTTACTTACCCAGATCCAGGCTCTACCTTTCTCTCCTCTGCCTCCTCCTATAGCAGATTCATCCATAAGTAGTACCTCCAACAGGGCTTACCCGCCTCTGGCCTCAGCTAAATGGACATCTCCAGCGTGAAACTGAAGGCTGGCAGGAGAGTGAAGTCAGGGAACCTATTCCCCTGGCTTCCCCCTGAAGTTGTTTCAAGCTGGTTATGTACCAAGATCACTCCTCCTCTCCCGCCTGCTCAATATGACTCTTTCCTCGTGGGTTCTGTTAGAATCCCCATCCTCATCCTTGAGGCCTCAGGGGTTAACCACTCTGCTCTGCTTGCGCCAGGGTCCTGTGCTACTGCACACCTGCGCCCACCTTATAATAAAGCCTTCTCCAAGTATCCGCATTTGAATGCGCCATCTCTTTCTTGTTCAATATAGTTGGTAACCAACAACTGAGAAGAGGAAAGAGGAGCTGATGATAGTGATTTTGACCTAAAGTTATCAGCGTAGTGGTTTTCACGCATGTCTACAAATTCTTCAACATTCTTCCCTTTAAGAGGTAGAATTTAATTCCTCTCCTTGAGTGTGGGCTGGACTCAGTGACTGGCTTCCAATGGATGTGATAAAGTGAAGGTGACAGTGTACTGTTTCAGGGACTAGGTCATAAAACTCACTGTGACCTCCCCCTTGCTCTCTTGGATCGCATCTGTGGGGTTCCCATGGCTCTGGGGGGAGCCCACTGCCAGGTCAGAAAGGCCAGCCCACAGCCACGGGAGCTCGCCATCTAGGACGTGGACGCTCCAACCTCAGCCCAACCCGCACAGGACAGCGGCAGCCCTGGCTGACTTCCTGACTGTAACCACAGGAGGTGCTCCAAGCCAGACCCACCCCGCTAAGCCCCTCGAAATTCCTGATTCGCGGAAACTGTGAGATAATAAATGTTTATTGTTTGAAGCCACGAAGTTCCGGGTAATTTATTATGCAGCCACAGATACCTGATATACTCGGATACAACTAAGATGATATATTAATAATAGCGGTGGATAATATTTATTGGATGCTTATTATACATCACTTACTGTGCTAAATGTTTCATTTAATGTTCACATGTACCCTACGAGGCAAGCTCTATTATTAACCTCATTTTATAGATCAGGAGCCTGAGGCATAAGCAAGTTAAATATCCTGCTCAAGGACACAGACAGCACTGTATTTCATGGATTATAATATGCACATTTTTTCCTATTCACCATCTCTGAAATCAGGATGCCTCTTAGCAAGCCGTGATGTCTCACAATTGCTGGCATCCAGGCAGCAGTTTAATATAACTGCAATTGTGTGCACCCGTGTGACCTTGGCCATAGCCGTACACAGTGTTATCACATCCATCGAGTTGCATGCCCAGTACCTAACAGCTGCTTAAGATATTTTCAAAAGCGTATTCTATGACTTGGAAATAAAATTAAAAGTTATTGTGTACACAAAAAGACAGTAGAGGAGCAGATCATAAATTTATATTGGAGATGCAAATATTTATTGCCGAAGGAATGACAATTCCATATTTTCTAGCAAAGCGACTACCAAGTCCTTTGCGAGACCTAAAAAGGACGATGCCCTTAAAGAGCGAAGGCTGTTTCTCTTTATTCCTGAGATATGTGCAAAAGGATAGCATATCACGTGACAAGCGGGGCACTGGAAAGAATGGCCAGAATCCTTGAAAAGGATAAAAGAAATTTCAAGGCAATAAGACATTGGTAGAACTGAGGCAGGTGCCATGTAGAACCATTATTAAGGCGCTGCTTCCTAATTTAATTGGTGACATTGCCTTCATAGTGTTTAAAATAATAACGATGTATCTTATGATTGGTGGTGTCGTAAGACATAAGACACCATAAGAGATGATACAATACATTAAGTGGTAGGACTTGGGATTGACCCTGGGTCATGTAATTTCAAAGTTCATATTCTTGATCATGACCCAAAATGTCTCCCTTATGATCTGGCTTATTGGGAGTTCAGAGAATGCCTAATAAACTCAATACAGTAACTTAAGGAAAGGTTACTCAAAATTACTTCCCATCTCTGAAAAAGCTCAGGGGATTGGTTGCACGACAGTGGGAATATACTGGATCCTACTAAACTGTGAACTTAAAATTGATTAAGATGATAAATATTATGTGTATTTTAACGCAATTAAAAATATAAATGTCAAACAAATGATATTTTTCATCTCAAGTATGCAGTTTATTTCTGTCTCTGGACCATGGTGGAAGGTATTGGCAGGCAGTGGAGGATATAGTTAATACTCTGTACCATAATATCCAAAAAACATTGAAATTCTGCATCCTCATTATGGTACTGGTTACAAGGATGCACACATTTGTCCAAACTCATTAAACCAAATGAGAACATTTACTGCATGTAAAGTATGCCTCAACAATAACAAAACTGAATTGAAAATTTGAGTGGAGAAACAGGCACAGGAAAAAACAAATACTTAGTAAACATTATTGATACTAAAGAAACTTAGAAGTTGTGGAGTTCTAAGATCTTCCATCTTATTTCCATAATTTATCATACCTTCCCCTCCATCTGAACTTGGTGCATGTGTGAGGAGAAATTACGCCCTGTCTATGGCACGCACCTGGTCTGCCAATGTTGTTTCCCAAAAGAAGGGGTTTGACATTATGTATCCATGATGATCTCATGCTGATTCCAAGGGAAAATCATACCTTTATCCAAGTATTTACATACATTTGCATTACATCATTTGAATTAAGTATTCACATAATTGGACTATTAATAGTCCAATTTGTTAATTTAGCTTGGAACAGAGTATCTATTGAGTTTAGTTGACAAAATTATTTCTTTCTTCAGTCTCCCTTTATGAAGTAGGAGGAAGGTACCGGCAAGTTTCTCTTCCCCTCAACTTCGAACAGTTGGGAGAAAATTCTCCAGTCCTCACCAGGAGCAGAAAAGAAGGATATTACATGAGTCTTTCCTCCAAGTCTTTTCTTCAGTTGCAGGTGGGAATCCTGCACCTATACTCTAAAAAGAGTGCAAGTAACCCTTGGACCCAATGATCTCACATTCTTGAGCCATTTCTCTTTGTTTGGGAAGATGTACTAAGGCTAGGGAAGGGCAGAGTGTTAGTCCCTGCCAGGAAGCTGGGGAGCAGACTCTTCCTCTGGAGCACGAGCGCTGGGTGTGAGGGAGGAAAGGAGAGGAAACTCAACACAAGTAGATAAAGCTGCAATATGGGCTTCTCTCTGTCAAATGCCAAGCAACACAACTGAAGAAAGGAGACCCATTTTAGCCTTGTGTAGCAAGAATTAGGCTAAGGAGTTTTGTTGTGAAGATAGCTGAAAAGAGTCTGAGTAAACTGCTCAGCGTGACAGTGCACACCAGGTACAAAGGAAAGGATTTCAGGGGTTCACCCTGTCCCTGTGTGGTACTCTACCTCAACCCCAGAATTACCTAGGGTTTACTTGACCGCCATGATCTGTCACAGACCAGAGAGAGGCCAAGCAGGGACAGACATGCACAGGTGAGCCCATTACATAGTTCCTGTTAATTTTAGAGTAACGAGTGATTTCGGGATGGGGATGGGAACCCCAAAGCCAGAATATGAAAATGCAGTAACTTGGGGCACCTGGGTGTCCCAGTGGGTTAAGCCTCTGCCTCTAAGCTCAGGTCATGATCTCAGGATCCTGGGATTGAGTTCTGCATTGGGCTCCCTGCTCAGCAGGGAGCCTGCTTCCTCCTCTCCCTCTGCCTGCCTCTCTGCCTACTTGTGATCTTTCTCTGTCAAACAAATAAATAAAATCTTTTAAAAAATAAAATAAAATGCAGTAACTCATATGGACTTTGGCAAGAGGCCTGAAAAAAAAAATAGCTTACCAGCTCAGAAACTCTGTTTCTCCTACCATAAAATGAAATCAATATTTAATTATCTCTCTCAAGTTCTCTTTTTGTCTCTCTCCCCACCCCCAACTCATATGCCCACCTTTCTTCCTCTTCTTTTATTCACTTATTTAACTGCTATTTTTTAAAAGATTTTATTTATCTGACAGAGAGAGAGATCACAAGTAGGCAGAGAGGCAGGCAGAGAGAGAGGGGGAAGCAGGCTCTCCACCGAGCNTATCTCTCTCAAGTTCTCTTTTTGTCTCTCTCCCCACCCCCAACTCATGTGCCCACCTTTCTTCCTCTTCTTTTATTCACTTATTTAACTGCTATTTTTAAAAAGATTTTATTTATCTGACAGAGAGAGAGATCACAAGTAGGCAGAGAGGCAGGCAGAGAGAGAGGGGGAAGCAGGCTCTCCACCGAGCAGAGAGACCAATGTGGGGCTCAATCCCAGGACCTTGGGATNACCAATGTGGGGCTCAATCCCAGGACCTTGGGATCATGACCTGAGGCGAAGGCAGAGGCTTAACCCACTGAGCCACCCAGGTGCCCTTTAACTGCTATTTTCTTAATACCACTATATATGATGGTCACTGCTCCAGGCCTATAAAATGATGGGCAAATCAGAGTCCCTGCCTTCACAGAGCCTACAGGCTAGTGAGGAAAACGTAGTTTTTTAGATGAATACTATTAAGACAAAGAACCGAGGACTCACTTAGTGCAGTAACGCTTAGTGGAGTAACATGTGAGGTAATATGTGGAGAAGTCCTCTGTTGGAAATTCCTGACCAAGAAACAAGAATAATGAAGACATCAAGGTTGACAGAGGAGAGAGAGACGGTGGGATTATGAAGTGTCAGCAGCTCAGGTGGGATGTGCAGGGAGAACGAAAGGCAGAGACACAGAGAAAGAGAAGAGGCCTCTCAGTTAACTCCCATTCTACCCTCACCTCTCACTGTTTCTCTGTGATGATGGCCCGATTCCAGCTGACTCCACATTTTATCCACAGTCCATATATCCAACAGCGTTTTTCTCTCTGTAGCCTTCATATCTTTTTTTCTCCCCTGCTGGAGCAGGGAGGTGACTGGGGAGTGGAAGGGCAGGCATGCCGGGTTGCTGTGTCCAGGACATCAAGCCGGCAGAGGAGGGCACTGGGGAGGGCTAGGTTTCCAAACCACACTGTCAGGGTGAACTTACGTTGTTGTTAATGACTTTGATGTTATTAGGCTAGACAGAGGGATGTCGATGTGAATCATCTTCAGTGTTATTCCATATTCATAATGGACTAAATATAGTCAGAGGAATGGGACTAGCGGGCACAGGCCCCTAGATGGTCATAGTAGATGAGTCCCATGATGAAATTAAGTGCCAGCCCAGCTCTTTTGTTCCCCGAGGGGCATAGAAACCCATATCCCCACCCTCCAACCCAAAGATGAAACCAAGACATGGTTGTTAGCTTTCTACCCTTCTTTCCCAGTAGCCAGATTTAAATACCATTTCACAAGCCCGGGCATTTTGCTCTGATCTGTGGAGATTCAGAGTGCAGAGACCCAGCCAGAGGCGGCCAATCCCAAGGCAGTCTGTGCCTCTTCCTAAGGCCGTCTGCGCCTCTGTCCAGTGCCAAAGCCTTGAGGCCATGATTTTCATTAAATGAGAAGGTTAATGTTTTCACTTATGTAAAGGAGAATATGAAGGGATGAGGGGAGGGTTGCAACTATGAAAATAAATAAGCTTTTTTCTTTGCAACATAATGAAAGGAGAAGGTAAAGAAGAGGAAGAAGCACAGAAAAGGAGTCGTTGATCTACTCAATAAAATTCAAAATTAAGAACTCCACTGGTAATGCCTAGAATGCTAGAAGTTTCAGATCATAGGTTTCAATGGATTAAATTTAATGTTAACGTATGCACATGTACCATTGAGTATTTAGTTCAAATAAAGGCAAAAGAAAGGACTTACCCAATTGGTTTTAATGTATGAAATTTCTGATTAAAAATAATACATGCTCAATATAAAAGATCAAATACATAAATAAACAGCAAGAAGTAAAATTACCTATAATCCATCACCATGTGTGTACACACATACACACATATACACAGACCTCTATACACATATATAAACATTCTTGAGAGTAATCTAGAAGTTTTTACTTAGTACATTAAAATTCATTACCAAGATCTGCATCACTGGGTTTGATAATCACTCTTACTGGTTTTAGAAATAATTTTGGGGTGAGAAAATCAGTGCGTTGGGTTGTTCTACTGTCAGCTTGGCTAAACCAAGAACTACATTACCCAGAGTCCCCTTCTGCATGATTCCAGACTACAGTTGCTAAGAGAAGAACAAGCACGAAATTCGGGAGTGGAAAGTGAAGCGGCAGCCATTACTGTGAAGTTCTTTGCAGTTTGATACAATGACAAGCAGAAGAGGTGTCTAGCAAGTTCCAGCTTTTTCTTACTCTCCTTCACTCCATGCCCAGCTCTTCTGCTTGACTGTCAGTCCTGAGGACCAACAACAGCCCAGCCCACCTCCAGCCCCCTGGCAGCAGACCCCCAGAGGTCAGTACAGAAGCAATTACTTCCCAGTTTGCCTTCCACAAGTTTCTCTCTACATAGTCCCACTCTGACCATCTATCATGCTTGGTTGCCTAGTTTCCCTTGCAAGCTCTTACTTGTCTACACACATCAGTGCCTCCTTCTGTGAGCCTCTAACTTCCCATTCCACAACTCCCATTTCTTAAACTTCTCCCATAATTGTGTAAGGTATGATCTCTATGAAGAATGCTTTATCCCATTACACTCAGAATTATTCTGCTCCCCTAACTAAACCCTGGCTGACACGTGATTATTTATTCCAGCTCTATTTCCAGATGAACAGAATTTAAAGGATGGGAATCCTTGATTTGACTGTGTTTAAAGGCATTAATGGCCTTATTTCTATTAGTGGTAAAAGGGACACTGGTAGCCCATGGCATACAGTAGCAAAACAGTTACTTAAGCCATCACCTGGAATCAAGTGCCTATAGAAGACAAGGGTTTGAGTAACCAAATAACTTACTCCATAGAGCATTTTAGTGTAAATAAAGAATGTATGGACTATCAGGTTTTTCGGAGAACATGGACAAAGAACATGAGCAGCTCCCAACTTTAAATTTCCAGATTTAGGTCCAGATAAGTGGCCACAAAACATTTGTGGCTATTTTATGTAAAACACCAAAAGTAATTCATCTCTTACAGCTTGAGGCTTAGATATCTAAAAACTTAACAAAGTACAATCTTGTGGGTGGCCAAATTACAATGCAAGTTGAATTTATAAGCTCGCAGAATCTCTTATGTTAAATTTAGGGCATTAATGGAAAGTGGACACCAAAATTTGGAATGATGATACAGGAATAGATTCAAATGAAGCCAAGGAACTTGAACTCCCATATTCTTTTTTTTTTTTTAAGAGGAAGATCTGGGAGAAATCGCTGCCATCCTGTTTGTACTTATTGGAAATTGTGTTTTCTAATCCTTACAGTTGTTTATTATGAACTCCCATATTCTCAAAGATTTTTTTTTCTGTTATTGACAGCATACTGTTTTGCCCTATCTGAGATTAGCCCTTCTCTCCCTGAAGAACCCGTGATGGCATCTCTTGTCTTGCAGGGCAATGCTGATCCTCTTCAAGACCTATCCCTACAACCACACATTACTTCTAGAGCTATATCCAGCTCAAGTCCCATCAGGTCCCCAAGGAGTCATTTCAAAGTGTGACACATAAGAAGATAACACAGAAAATGAATCCAAGATTTGTTGACTACAAAATAAAAAGTCTGGGGCAACATGTATAAGAAAGGAACCTAAAAGTTTGTATCAAAATGGAAGGGACAGAATATTAGAACAGGACAAACTTATTGACATGAGTACAAGAAGCAAAGGTCCTGAATTCAGTGTTTTAATTTAAGGGACTTAGAAAGGCTCTAACAGTTTTGTATAAAAATTAAGATCCAAGTTCATGCTATCTAAAAGAGATGTACTTCAAATATAAAGAAACATTTTTTTAAGAAAGGCATACCAAACAGTAAGCATAAGCTTAATATCAGAGAAAATAGATTTCAAAACAAAAAGTGTGGCCAGAAATAAAAAAACATTTACTAATGATAAAGACCATTTCATCAGAAACAGAAGAATTGTAATGTGTATGTGAACATAATAACAGAGCTTAAAAATACATGAAGTAAAACCTAACAGATTGAAATAAAGAAGTTAGTCTTAGAGATCTTGATACTTCACTATCATAATGGATAGGACAACTGGATAAAAATTTGTAAGACTATGGGCGCCTGAGTGGCTCAGTAGGTTAAGCCTCTGTCTTCGGCACAGATCATGATCTCAGGGTCCTGGGATTGAGCCCTGCATGGGGCTCTGCTCAGCAGGGAGCCTGCTTCCCCCTCTCTCTGCCTGCCTCTCTGCCTACTTGTGATCTCTCTCTGTCAAATAAATAAATAAAATCTTTAAAAATAATTTGTAAGACTATAAAGATACAAATGACACTTTCAACTACCTTCACCTTAAAGATATTTATATAGTATTATCCTCAAAATGAAAAATAGAATACACATTGTTAAAAAGATATAGATCATATTTTGAGTCATAAATACCTCAATAAATCTCAAAGACTGAAATATTAGAGTATATTTTTACCACAATGGATTAAGTTAGAAATTGGTAACAAAAAATATCCCAAAATATTTTAAAACTAAACAATACTACTTAATAACTCATAAGTCAAAAAGATAAATCACAAATAGAAAATACTTTGAACTAAATGATAATGGAATGATAATATATAAAATTTGTTAGATAGAGGAGAAATAGTACTTAGAGGGGAATTTATAGCTTTCAATGTTTATATTAGAAAAGAAGAAAGATTTAAAATCAGTGATATAAATCTTTATCTCAAGCAAACTAAAATCACAGAAAAGGAAAAAAAATATGGGCAGAAATCATTAAATAGGAACAGACAAATAAGAGAGGAAACTGACAAATCCAGTAATCAGTTTTTTGAAAGATTAATGAGATTGATAAGCTGATGGCTGATTGATCGAGGAAAAAAAGAAAGAAAACACAAAGTACCAACAGGAAGAATGAAAGTGGGGATATTGCTACAGATTCTGCAGATACTAAAAGGATAATAAAGGGGCGCCTGGGTGGCTCAGTGGGTTAAAGCCTCTGCTTTCGGCTCAGGTCATGATCTCAGCGTCCTGGGATCGAGGCCCACATCGGGCTCTCTGCTCAGCGGGGAGCCTGCTTCCTCCTCTCCCTGTCTCTCTGCCTACTTATAATCTCTCTCTCTGTGTCAAATAAATAAATAAAATATTTTTTAAAAAAGGATAATAAGGTTAAATTTTATCCTAATGAATGCAACATCTTAGATGAAATAGCCAATCTCCTAGTAAGATGCAACTTATTAAAACTGACACAGAAGAAATAGGAAATGGAAGTAGTCCTATCTATCCTAAAAATTGGATCAATAATAAAAAAACTTTTCCACAAAGAAAACTCCATGCTCAGATGCTTTCACCAGTCAATTCCATGAAATATATAAATGAAAAAGTAATAACAATCTTTAAAAACCTTTTAGAAAAGGCAAACTCCATAATAAAAAGGGCCAATATAACCTTAATATCAAAATTCAACAAGATATCACAAGAAAAGAAAATCACAGGCTAATATCTTTTATTACATGAACACAAAGCAATCCTTAACAAAATTTAGCAAGTCTCTTCAAGACTAAGTTGGAATTTATTCCTGAAATGCAATGTCAGCTCAATAATTAAAAATCAAAGTAATTAATCATAACAACAGAATGAAAGAGAAAAACATATGACCACCACAATGGAGATGAGAAAGACTGTCAAAATTCAATAACCTACTTATGATTTTAACAATTCTCAAACTAGGAATAGAAAGAAACCTCAACCTGATAAAAGATGTCTATGAAAAACCCATGCAATCATTACTCCTAATGGTGATAATGGTGACGTACTGAATGTTTTCCCCTGAAGACTGGGAGCAAGGCAAGGATGTCTGCTCTTACCACTTCTGGCATGATCCAGGGCGGGGGTGGGGGTGGGATGTGTACAGTTTGACAAAGAAGTAGTAAAATATTCATAGATGAAATAATTATTTACAGAAAACTTTATGAATCTTTTTAAAAAACAAACTCAACCTCCTAAGTGGAATTAGAAAGGTTACCAGATACAAGGTCAATATAAAAAACTAGCAAATAATTGGAAAATGAAACTTAAAACTTCATTTATAATAACATCAGCAAATATAAAAAATGTAAGAACAAATTTAATAAGAATCATGGAAGACTTCTACCCTGAAAATACAAAACGGCTGATAAAACTTAGCACTGAAATAGAGAGATCATTCCTATAGACTGGAAAACTCAACGTTGTTAACATGTGGGTTCTCCTCGGCCTGATCTGTAGATTGAACATAATCCCTACCATACCTACAAGGGTTTTAAAATAGAAACTGATAAGTTGATTCTAAAATATATGTGCAAAATCAAAGATCTAGAATAACCAAAACAATCTAAAAAAGGAGTGACCGAAGTTGAATCCTGAGCCCTGATTTCAAGACCTACCATAAAGCTAAAGTAATCGAGTGTGGTATTGGCATAATGATAGTCAGATCAATGGAACAGAATGGAGGGCCAGAAATAGACCCCCACATATAAAGTAAATTGATTTTCAACAAAGCTGCCAAGGCAATTCAGTGAGCAGAGGAAATATCTTACAACAAATTGTTCTGAAACAATTGGCTATTTGTATGGGGGGAAATGAATCTTGACCTCTACTCAATATAGTTATATTGCCATTTCAGATAAATCAGTAAAGACTATAAATACTGTTAATAGTTGAGCCACTTATGGTTCTATGATTACATTTACTTTCTTGTAAGATTTGGGTTTTTTTAGTGTTTCCTCTAGCCTTCCTTTTGGGTTTGTGCTACTCTTTTTTTCAAGCTTTCCGTCTAACTTCCTTTACCATGAAACAACTCAGTGACACTTGCCTTGTTTCCAGGTTGTGGGATGGTTCAAGTTCCCCGTCATGGGATCCAAATTGAAAAAGCAGCACCGCCTGAGGCTTGCTCTTTTTATGAGAGAAGGCAGAATAGAAGAGGCCAAGGTTAACCTCACGAGCACACTTAAAACCTCTGATCCATATGGTATATGTCACCTGTACTTGCAATCCACCAGATGAAGTCAGTCACATCGCCAAGCCTCAGAGGGAGGGGGAAGTACATTTCTCTATGGCAGAGGGGGGAGAAGTGGGTGTTCACCAAATAATAATATAATTCCCATGTATCTTCCTTTTTCTGGGTGCATGTTTGAAAATGCATTTATTTTACCCACTTTTGACTAGTAGTTTGGTTAGCGGAGGCTTCTTCATTAAAAATAATGTATTCTATCACATGCCCATTCCTAAGCCAATGACGTGACAGAGAGAACAGAATTACCACTATTATCTTAACCAAGATCTACTCCTTGTGACGGGAAGGGGCCAAGTCTCCCAGGAAACCTGAGGCATTTGGAGAAGGGTGGTTGCAATCAGGTTTCTGTTGCATGGGCCACTGATAGAGTCACTTTGGCTACCAGATTCCTGATGTCAGACAGCTCTTTCTACTTTGCTTTCTCCATCCTTATAATAAAATTTCTTGTTTTATGAATGCTAATCATTCAGATTCTCTCAGGAGATTCTAACTAGAGTTTTATTTATGTTCTCTTGGATTTTCTTATTTGTTACAGTTTTCCACGAGGATATTTTATTCTAGCTTATCTCCATCTTCTCTTTCATGGTGCTGGAAATCCTCACCTGTCTGTTAATCTTTAGTTACGTCCGTATCCTAAATGTGACAACCAAGAGCTGAGTAGGGGCTTGGTGCCCATAGGAGGGGTATTCCTCTGTCAGGCTATGGCCCAGGATGATCAGGCCAGAAGTGTATGATTATTTTGGGGGGAAATCCCTAGAAGAGAAAATGCAGAATTCTTTTCTGTAAAAGATATCCAATTTTTCAACTTAGGAAAGAATATTCTAGAAGTCAAGTTTAATGGAGGGGCTAAGGGATGCCAAGTATTCCATGTATGTGCTTTCAATTAATCCCTCTGTCCATAGCCCCATGGTATCTTTCTCTTCACTTCCCCAGCCATGTGCCTGAAGCCCCTGCCCTGGTTCCTGTGCTATGTGAGGCTCCGGCTCTGTCCTTCCTCTGGCCTCAGCCCTCCCCACTGGGCAAAGAGTCTGAGGAGCAAGGGAGGATCCATCCAATGTTCACAGTTCCCTTTCTAGACCATGCTCTGAGTAACTGGGTCTCCAGAAGTCCTGGCCCACTCAGCCCCAACGCTCTTCCTTCCAGGCACTGTGTGGGCTTCCTCCCAGACTCTGGATGGTTGTCAAGGGGGGCCATTTGTGGGGGTGTAAATGAAGCCACAATATGCCAACCAGGCTGGCTACGCAGGTGTATGGAAGGCCCTGAGTGGTGCAGAACAGGGGGCGGGGGAGAAACAGGGTGCCAGCTGGGGGCTGAGAGACCCCATGTGTACTGTTCTTCGGAGTCCCGCAAAGGACAGGAGGGAGCTTGTTTTCTGTCTTTCTCACACCTGGTACTTGCAAATGTCAAGCCTCTCTGGGGTTAGGAAGGTGAAGAACATCCTCAGCTACATTATCCAGTGTTCTCTAGGCTCATGCTTCTCAAACCCGACTGTATGGAGGGGTGATCTGAGCCTATTAAATGCATATTCCATGCCCCACTCACTGAGTCAGATTCAGTAGGTCTGGCATGGGGCCCACAAATGTACTTTCCTAGCAAATTCTGGGGCACTGCTCTTGCTGGCGGCCCTCAGACCACAATCTCAGTAGGCCTGCTTGGTCCACACCTTGTAGGTCCCACTTCAGTATTTACAAGTACCCTATATACACGCTCAGTCTCTCTCAGTCCTGCTCTCTCTTTCTCTCTCTCAAGAGTTTATTTGAATTTTTCATCAGCAATGTTCTCTTCGTGGTTGTGTTTTATACCTTTACAATTTTTATTTACTATCATTTTAGTGGCTCCTCAAGAGGAAGAAAAGATAAATGTGTATGATCAATCAGTGATATTTTTTTGGTGAAAGTTCCATGAAAGGTTTTTAAAAATTGGTATTTAAAGGGGTAATTTTTATTTAACTGAAAATTAACTGAAGTGACTGCCTCTTCCTCCTGATGGTGACAGATAAATGGAGTGTTACATATTATCATAAAATAATGGTATTGAGTCTAAGACTGGATTTGACTTCTACTTGACCTAATGCACATGGATCTTACTTTACCCTAGCAGCTTCATCTGTAAAATGTCAATATCATAATTATACTTGATTGTTGTCTAATAGGAGTATTTTAAGGTTAAATGAGAAATTATTTATGAGACATTTCCAGGACCCTCATCGTAGTAATTAAGCTCCATATTTATGTGGGTCCTGGCTCTGAGTTGCCTCAGACCCCACACAGACATTGTGTAACCTGCTATTTCCCTGGCCCTCTGGAAAGAAGTGCCATGTGACTGGCGGAGAATCAGCTGGAGTCAGGCAAGGCTCAGTCTGGATTTGATCTGAGCCTCTAGCCACGGCACTCACGGTGCATATCCTCACGTGCCCAAGATGGCGTCCGAGCAGGTCTACAGGCATTATTTTAAAGTGCCTGCCAATTGATAAGAAAACAATAGAGCCCTAAAAAGTCCTAATATGAAGACCAACAATTCACAAGAAGACAAAATGCTGCCAGTAACACATAAAAACTATTCAATCTTGCCATTTTTTTAAAGATGGAAGAATTACAATGAGACATAATTTTCATCTATAAATTAGCATGTATTTTTTTTAAAGATTTTATTTATTTATTCTACAGAGAAAGAAATCACAAGTAGGCAGAGAGGCAGGCAGAGGCAGAAGGGGAAGCAGGCTCTCCGCTGAGCAGGGAGCCTGATGCGGGGCTCGATCCCAGGACCCTGAGACCATGACCTGAGCCGAAGCCAGAGGCCTTAACCCACTGAGCCACCCAGGTGCCCTAGCATGTATTTCTTTAAATGACAAAATATCATTAGCCAGTGAAACATCTATTCTTTACATCTGTGTGGCACCCTATCATGATATAACACTTTCATAAGGTACTTTAACAGCATGAATCAAGATCCTCAAAAATACTCCTATCTCTTGACTGAGCAATTCTTCTTGTGTATATGTACATGTGTGTATGTGTATACACATGCATACATGTGTGTATCTCTATGTATCTATGTATACACATCCACGTACAAAAGAAGATTTTTTCTTCCTATAATGTATTTCTCCTTCTTACTTATCTATGTAATACATATATATCTTAAAATGATATATATGATATGTATCTTATAAAATACTCCAAATGAAAAAATATAAAGACGTGGCTACTCTATAATTTGCTTTAAACACCTCAGTAGGGACAGCATAATCAGTATGTGTTCCTTTTCACCCACATCCTCTGGGTAGATATAGATAATACTGAAAGTTCTCTAAACAGAAATACACACTAGGTGGTGGCTGGGTAATCAGGAATCTATACTCCAGAGGGAACAAATACTTAGAAGGTTTGATAACTATATGAAAGATATTAGAAATTATTTTTGTTCTGCAATGAACGGTTATTGACAATGGTGGGGGTGTTGTATAAACAGACATCGTGTGTTTGGGTACCCAGGGATTTTCTTAAAAAACATCTCAGCATTGTCACCTCATCTAATATAGTCCTGGGGACAAGTTCAACTTCCAGCCTGAGTCTTATAAAGGTGATCCGGGTGAGAGTGTAGAGGCAATGGATGGTGACCTCTGATGGTGACTGATTAGAGACCTTCGTCCCGTAAGATTAGATGGACCTCCTTCTGTCTCTAGGTCATAAGAAGCTGATGAGCCTCTCTGCAAGGGTGAACCTGTGGAGGGCTTTGGCTCGTTCCTACAAAGCCAGTACAGCTGCAGAGTCTGTCTTGAGTTTTACTCTGGTTGCTGAATCAGCATCCATATCCTGCTCTGAAATACCACCTTGCTTGTGATCCATAGACAGAGAATAGAAGAAAGGTAAAGCAGAGGCCTAAGGGATTTACGAGGAACTCAAAGGTGAAATTCATGTGATCAGTGCTCCAAGGAAACCACAGGTCTCCACTCAAAGAGCTGAGAAGCAGAAGGAAACATGAGCCATAGGTGATGGAGACCACCAGCTGCTTGGCACAGGCCCCACGTGCAGGACCCCGAGGGTGACCTTGTGAGTCACCGGACCTCCACTAAGAAGCATCTTGGAATTTCTACCTTTGGGGGCCAGAAAGGCAGCTGATGCCCCTGAAGATGAGTCTAGTCCAGAAATTTTATTTTTTTATTTTTTTTAAGTAATCTCTATACTCAACATGGGGCTTGAATTCACAGCCCAGAGATCAAGAGTCACGTGCTAAATGAGTGAACGAGTGAGATATCCTAGTCCAGGAATGTTATTACACTACTAGCATAAGCTATGCTTCCTTATGTGGATGGGATATTGGGAAACTCACATAAATTATCTCACCTATCCTTTCAATAACCCTAACTGGCCAACAGTATTATATCCTCAAGTCATAGGGTTAGAAGGATTCTGTATTTTGCCTCAGCTGGTAAAAGTGGCACACGGTGGAGTCAAGATGAAGGCAGGTCTGTAGGGTCCCAGAAACTAGCACTTAGTAAGTGGGAGTACATTGCTGGCCCACTAGTCACTCAGAGGTCATGCCCATGACCCAGGCTCCAGACTAAGGAAGGTACAAGGCAAAGTCACTTTACCCTTCTACTGGTTGGTGTGTGTGCTTTATGGTGGTAATCACGGAGCCCTCCAGGCCAGGAGCTGCCCCCGAAGTCATGGTCCCCGACCATGGTGGACACAGGTACCAAGAGCAGCTTTGTGCAAAAGCTCATGGGCTCCTTCCCCATGCAGCCCCACTGGAAGAGTAGGTTGGCTGCCAAGGGGAGGGGATGTGGCCAGGTTGCAAGCCTTGCTTCTAGCACTTTGTAAAGGTCTGCAATTCCCAGAGGCTGGACCACGAACTTCTCATGGGTCCTTCACACTGACCAGGGTCCTGTCTCTAAATCTGGCCCCCAGGGAATGATTTTTCTTACTCAGGCTCTTCTTGGTCTTACAGAACAAGTGAAGCTGTATGGTAAATCAGGTCCAAAGTCCCACCACCCCAGAAACACTGTGTTTTCTATTTCCTGTACTATTTTATATATCCCAGAAGGTGACTCTCTTAGTTTGCTAGAGCTGCCATAACAAAGTGCATAGACTGGGTGGCCCAACCCGAGAGGTTTCTTTCCTCACAGTTCTGGAGGCCAGAAGGCCAAGATCAAGGTCACTCTAGGGCAGGGTTGGTTTCTTCTAAGACTTCCTTCCTGGGCCTATAGATGGCGGTCCTCTCCCTATGTGTTCCTGTGTTCTTTCCTGTGTATGTGTCTGTGTCCTTATGGGCTCTTCTTATAATGATATCAGTCATATTGATTAAGGCCCACCTTAATGACCTCATTTTAACATAATTACCTCTTTCAAGACCTAATCTCCAAACACAGTCACATCCTGCGATACTGGGAGTTAGTAATTTAACATGTAAATTTAGTGGAGGACACAAGTCTGCCCATAACAGTGGCCAAGCACACACTAATTCAAAGGAGGAACTTCTTCTAGGCCCTTATGGAGGTTCTCAGACACATGGGATACAGTCAGTTTACCCCTCAGTTCTACCATATTAGGAGCAATATATATTTTATTATGCAAACCAGGATGGATTCCAGAGGGTAAGAGGGTGTAACTGACATTGATGCCAAGAAAACAGGAATAAACTGGAACCATCCCCAGGTAAACCAGAAAGTGTCTCTCCCTACCCATAAATTAAGAACCAAGGACGTCCATACATAGCATCATTTACTGGAAGAAATAGACTCTTTGCACAATGCTCCCTAAATCCCTCTGGAGGTGAGAGCAATGGGAGCCGGAGCTCTGTTTCAGAGAGCGTCATCCATGAGCCCACCCTCTCCTCTGCCAATCGCTGGTGAGTGCAGCCCGTGGACTGTGTATTGCCCTGCTCAGTTCTGTGGTTTGCTTTCCTGCCATGCAAGGCAGAGGGATAGATCATGCTCCAAATCTAGAGTTCAGCCACTAATACAAGTGAATATGCTACCCTTCGTAAGAAACACAATATTCAACTGAGGACAGCCCCAGCCTCCTGGAAGCATTTGGAAATAACTGGAACATTTTTATCATCATGATGCCCATTGATATTGGGTACAAGGCAATGGTGCCAAATACCTTGCAATCCTGAACAACACAGAACTGCCCCAGGCCAACCGCTAGGAACACTTCATCTGAGAACCATCGCACACAAATGCAGCTCACACGGTGGGCTTGAAAACCCCACAGAAGCCAGTTGGAAAATGTCTGGGGCAGGCTGACCTCAGGGTAGAGACTGTAGCATTCTATTTCCTCTGTCTCTAACCCCAGACTTGCCCTCCACAACCCCCTTCCCACCCCAGGAAAATAGTGTGTGTCTGGATGAGGATTTTAAGATCCGGGTTTGAATCCAGGCTCCACTTCCCAGTATTTCCAACCCTTTGGGCCATTTAGCTCAGTTTTCTGAGCCTCATTTTCTTCATCTGTAGAATAGGGGGCATAATGCTTGTAATACTTGCTCCTCCAACATTTCTCCAAGGATCTTGTCCCCATATGACTGCATTCGTGAAAGTGCTTTGCAAACTGAAAATTCTGGGCAGAGGTCAGAGGTCACCAGCATTAGCAAATGCATCTCCATTCAGTTCCAAGAGGAACCATGCCCACCACGAAATGGCTCACCCTTTCCACTGTGCTTGACCAAGACAAGAGAGGAAGGGAGAAAGGGGTGGCTGCTTGTGGCTGAGCTTGGCCCCCCACAGTCTCCTCATGCCTGTGCCTTGTCCTCCTACTAACATAGATCCACGGGGGACACAGGGAAGGCTGGGGGGTCTAGGCTGCCACCCAACCACCGCCTGGCTCAAGTCTTTGTAACAAAGGCCCTCTGGGATTTGCTCCCCACATATGCCTATCACTTCCCTCCTCTGCCTCCAGGGAATAGGGGTTTGGGGAGGCTGTGATTTTATTCCTAATTGCCTGGGAAGTGTTGTAAACCCTGTAGAGGACATAAAATTCTAATCTATTTTAGTCCGAATTAATTTCCCACCACTTTTCCTTTATAACTTGCTCTCTTTTCTGTCATGCTCCCTTTTTCCCTGACGGATTTGCAAATTCCCCCTTTTATTCCTTTCCACCCCCTGGCATGAATTAATTCAATTTCCAGTGAGGTTTTTCACATGTTTCCCTGCAATCTTTGTGTAGCTCAAGGCTTCTGGAGGGAGGGGTGAGAGGGCGGGTCAGGAGCCAGAGCAGGCTGTCTGACCTCTGGCTCTGGCCAGCTCTCTGGCCCTGACAATGTCTCACTCCAAGAGCCTCCTGTGCCGGAAAGCTGCTCGTGACTTAATTTTATTGCGGGTGAAATGGGACTCTCGGTGCCTGCCCACTGTGCACTGAACAGGCATGTTGCAGAGAGCTGTTAATTAGAAGGTGGCCTAATCCTCTCCTCTGAGTCTCCTGGATGGCACCCTCCGGCCCCATTCTCCTGTGTGGTAGACATAAATTTGCAGCCACCACACACAGGTGCAAGACATTATTTAACTTCTCGCATTATTTAACTTCTCTAAATCAAATTAATTATGACCCTGAACCCTCCCCGGCTAGAACACCAGACTCCCCTCTTAAGGACAATGCAGAGGTGCCAGGAATCTTCCCAGTGCTCGTGGCTAGCAGTGGCGTTCACTCACAGAAGTCACTGCACTAGCACCCTGTCCAAACCATCAAGGTCTCGGAGAGTGGAAACTCTGATCGTTGCTCTCAGGGTCCACAGAACCAATCTGCCCTGGGGCCTGAGAGCCAGGGAGGCACCCAAAGTAAGATTCCCTCCCTACGGAGAAGACGCTCTCTCTTCATGAGGGTTGGTAGTTCCACCTCTAATCATTTCTCCAACTGCCTCCATCAATTCGCCAACTCCTACCTCCATCCCAGCCTTCCTACAGAATAATGTCTCAAAAATCATTAGAAACAGGCTGGAGAAGAAGTCCCTTTTGCAAGTTTGTAAAAAAAAACCCATTCGGACAATAACAGATTAAAGTTTCTCTGTGTCATCATTTCAAATGTTCCCCTCCCCACCCACCCTAGCTCAGGACTGACTGAAATACGGAAGCTGTTATGGGAAGGAGGCTCTCCTTCATCTTGCCACCCCTCCAATCTGCTAGCCTCTCCAAGGTTCCTGCCCCAGGTAGAAGCGGGGGAGGTGAAAAGGGGCGCCATCTTGAGTGCTCGGTACTGCAGGGCTGGGCCTTCTGCATGTCCAAGGGCAAACCCTGCATTCGCAGATCCCACCCCTGCATTCTGAGAGCCTCCCACCTACAGTTCCCTTCTTGGTCTGGTCATGTTTATCATCCTCCTCAGCCTTGTATCAACCCTTCTGTTGGGGTCACCTTCAGCTTCCAGGCCAAGAATCCACATCTGGCTGGGGAAATAGAGCCACACAGTTTGTCCCCACAAAACTCTGGAAGACCAGGCCCCACCACAGGCTGCATCAGTCTGTCTCTCACCTGGAAGTCTGTTTTTGTTTGTTTGTTTGAACTCTTAGCTGGGCACCTCGGTCCCTAAGGAACCGTCAACTCCAGGAAACGTGCATTCAATTCTCTCCAGTTGTTCCCTTGAGATTCCACCCCCGCCCACCCCATCCCCAACCCTGATCCTCAGCGCCTGGCCCTCTCTCTAAAGAGATCTTTACTTTGAAACTTTTTAAATCCTCCTCCCCAGCTTAATTTTAGCTTCTCCCATCAAAGCTGCAGTTGACATGCCCAGCATATGAGCAGTGAGCAACCCAGTCATTCTCAACCTTGGGCCTCCAAGCCACGAAGGGTCTTATTTTAATATTCTGTTACAAATGTGTAACACAAGGTCAGGCATGGGTAAGTGTAGTAACAACACCTGGTATAACGGGAGCGAGCATGAGAGTAGAGACTCTTAGAGCAAAGATGTGGACAGTTGGAGGAGTGCCCAGGCTGGGGTCTGGGAAAAGAGCATTCTGGGAAGAGAGGGCAGCAAGGGTCAGCCTGGCACAGTTCAGGAGGCTGGACTGGCTGGTGCAGATGGAACAAGGTAGGCAGCCTTGCCAGGAGGCAGGAATGGCAACCAGGGATCACAGCATGTAGGGTCTCCTGGGTGTGGTGAAGTGTGGATGTTATTCTCACGGATGCGAAAGTCCTGGTGGTTCTGAAGCAGAGGAGAGGCGAGCCCTGACAGGTGTTAAAGGATCAGGCGGCCTCTGTGGGAAACGGGCTGGTAAGGAGCAGGAGTGGAGGCCCAAGAAGACGATCCGGGCAAGAACAGCAACAGGAACTCTGGTAAGAAGTGGCCACCTTCTAGATATATGTTGAAACTAAGGCAGCAAGGTGTGCTGATAGAGTGCAAATAGGTTGTAAGAGAAAGAGCATTTTAATTATCTTTTTCAGAGATTTTATTTATTTACTAGAGAGAGAGAGAACAAGCAGGGGTAGGGCAGAGGAAGGAGAGAGAGAATCTCAAGCAGACTCCGCCCTAAGCATGAGCCCTACATGGGACTTGATCTCACAACCCTGAGATCATGACCTGAGCCGAAATCAAGAATCAGACGTTTAACTGACTGAGCCACCCAGGTGCCCTGAGAAAGAGGTTTTTTTTTTTTTCCCCAAGATTTTATTTATTTATTTGACAGAGAGAGAGATCACAAGTAGGCAGAGAGGCAAGCAGAGAGAGAGGAAGAAGCAAGCTCCCCTCTGAACAGGGAGCCTGATGTGGGGCTCAATCCCAGGACCCTGAGATCATGACCTGAGCTGAAGGCAGAAGCTTTAACCCCCTGAGCCACCCAGGGGCCCCGAGAAAGAGGTTTTTAAAAAGATTTTGAACTTCCCAGGTAGCTCTAGCTCCCAGTTGGTCCAGGGAAGACAATGTCCTCAGGGAGAGTAGAACACTTATTCCAGGTCTTGGCAAGTCCCAGGGGTACCTGACCCAGCATCTCTCTTCGGGGCTCATCTCCTGCCACCTCCTAAGCAGGGTGGGTTTGCAAGATAATATCTTGAGGCATTTGGGTTTTTTTTTTTTTCCAAATTATGGTCCAAGGTCCAAAGTATGGTCATTGTCACAGACAAAGAGCCAA
The DNA here is from genome assembly GCA_002007465.1 of Ailurus styani. NCBI lineage: Eukaryota > Metazoa > Chordata > Mammalia > Carnivora > Ailuridae > Ailurus > Ailurus styani. The sequence continues at coordinate 1,137,576 of LNAC01000524.1, read as the reverse complement.
TTACATAGACAGCCTGGTTCCTACTGATTTATATCTGGATCTAAAACTATAAAAGATAAGGAGCAGTTTGATGGGTCACAGTAAAAAAAAATAAGGAATGTCATATTTAAGTTAGTCACTTTCTCAACTAGCCCAATTCAAGCTTAATTTTCCATCACTATCTAGCTCTTAAATTTCCTTTCAGGGGTATAAAAAAATACTAACTTCCTCCCAAGGAGTTGTCTATCCTGTTTTCTAATGGCTTGCAAGTTGCCTGTACTCTTATGGTCTTAACAACAGTTTTGTTGAACAGAAATGTGTATTTTTTTTCACTTTTGCATGGATGTATTAGTTTTTAATCACTACACTCCCATTTCTCTCTGAAGACTATCCACTTCAGTGCAAGGATTGCAAAATCAGAGTGGCCTCGGGAGGGGGGGAAGCAGTAACAGCTGTAGAGGGGGGCTGGGCGTGAGGCACTAGGGAGGGGTGGGTACTCTGGAGAACCACCAGACCCATGCCCACGGAAAGTCATTCCAATTAAGAAAAGGAAAGGAATTAAACACTGTGCTGACAAAACACAACACGGTGTTTACAGGACCCCTCCCACACTGTCTCTTCTGAATACATAAAACAATATTTTCTCTTAGAACCCAAGCCTATATTTCTCCTGATCAGTTAAAAACAGATGCTAGAATATGTCCAAACCAGCAAAAACCAAGCTCAAACAAGAAGCGTTCCTTGGCTTGTTTAGCAGGGGCTGCTTAGACACTGCTACTGTACCTCCTTTGAATACTTCACCTCTACTTCTCTTACACAGGGCCACTTCCTTATTGTGCATTTACAACTTGACTTTCCACTAAAAAGAAGACAAGGCATTTGCCTCTTCAGCTCTTTTTTTCTTTTTCTTTTTTTAAAGACTTTACTTATTTATTTGAGAGAGGGAGAGAGAGAGAGAGCGTGCACACATGAGCAGGGGTGAAGGGCAGAGGGAGAGGGAGAAACAGACTCCCTGCCGAGCAGGGAGCCCAACACAGGGCTCAATGCCAGGACCTTGAGATCATGACCTGAGCCAAAGGCAGATGCTTAACTGACTGAGCCACCCAGGCACCTTTCTGTTCAGCTCTTTAAAAGTCTAAATAGAATTAAAATGTTTTCAAAACTAGTGATTTCTTCATCCTTGTATTTAAACAATCCCTACTATTTCTCAAAATGCTTGCATACACTGTATCAGTTAGGATGTGCTAGGTTATGCTGCAGTAACAAACACCAGAATCTCAAAAGCCCACCATGATCAAGATGTCTTCTCAATGTGAGCCCCTACAATCACTCCTGCAGTGAGAAGGGCATGTGGCAAATCAATCTGTGGGCTTTAAAGTTCCTACCCGAAAGTGACACACAGCACTGCTGCTCGAATTTCATTGGCCAAAGTGTTTCATCTGGCAATACCTACCTTCAAAGTAAGCAGGAAGTTGCAACCCTACCATGCAGCAGCAGCAGGAGGGCCAGAGGTACCTGTTAAACTGCATGCATGAACTACAAATATGGGTTCCCACACTAAGGACTTAACACAGGTACATTTATTTATGTACTAAGTAAATCTTTCTATTTAGTACAGGAAAAAATGAAGACTCAAAGAAAATGAGTGACTCTTTCAATATAATCTAGTTAGTTACTGGAGAGCAGAAGCAAAAGCCTTGTTTTCCTAAATTTTAATTTAATGTCTTTTCATTACAACATGTTCTCAACCCTTGGCTGTGTTAGCTAGACATTTCTTTTCCCCCAACTAACTAATTTTATTTATACCCTCCTGGTTTCAAAGAATACTTGAGTGACATTATGAGATGTTGTGTTATGGCCTTATTTTATTATATACACACACAGAGCTTCTGGCTGTGATTATACTGCAGAAAACAGGTTTTATAATCATTTAAATTTTTTTTCATTTATTTTAATGACCTGTTAAAATAATGATATGGTTGATTCAATCAACCAAACCGTTTCAGATTGTTGAAAATAATGATTCCCTTGAAGGAAAAGAAAAGTCAACTTGGGGGTCATCTCTGGCTGTTAAAGCAGTAGCTTTCTAGAACAATGTGCTGTAACTGCACAGCCCTCATGCTAAGAGCTGATGGGGGTGGGGTGGCCGGGAAAAGCCTCCAAAGAGCCTATGTGCCTTTGAAAATCTGAGCAACAATATTCCAAAGTTCCATCAACACTGGGTTGTTTCAACAAGAAAGGGAACCCTTTGGCCAATAAAATGAGATGATTCTCTTAACACTTTCTGGGGCGAAATTCATTTTTTGCCTTTGACAAAAATGAAATGCCCATCAGATGACAACAAAGGATTGGTAACCTCAAACACAAGTAGCCGCTTAGATCATTTTATAGGAATTTAGGCAATGTTTTCTCTCCTTCCCATCAGGTATTTCCTCAGAGTTCAGAGTTAATACATTCCTTAGACAACTGGCATCCCAGTCTTTAGTTAACAGAGCCATTTGCATAACAATAATAAACCTTTTCCCTGTATCTCTTGTGTGTTTGTGTGTGTGTGTGTGTGTGTGCGCGCACGCGTGTGAGTGTGTGCACACATGTGCCTGAGATGGGGGGTGTTAGCCTGTGGGCATGCAAGTGTCTGCGTTTCTAGGGCCCCTGGGGATGAAATTACGGTGAAAAATCTTGAGGCAGTCTATTTTCTCAATTTGCCTGAAACTGGTTTCATGCTTCTTCATTTTAATAGGAATCAAATGAAGGATGCTGACTCATTAAGAGGCAGGCTTGAGAGGTGTGAATTCCTAGCTGATGGCTATGCACAGCCATGGGATGGTATTTCAAAAAGGCGAGAAGATGATTTTGCCTAATGTTTAAGGAATCACATTTTAAGTTTAGACCTGGAAGTTCTGTTTACAAGGGCTTTCAAAATTGAAGACTATCTCAGGTTTGTTGTCATAACACTGCCAAGGCTATATTTTATTCAAAGCACAAGAGGAAGCAAAAAGTACATACATACATACATATATATATATATATATATATATACGTATATATATATACACACATACTTATAAAGTATATGTGCATATACTTTTGATTTGATTTTTTTACTACTCTAGTGAGAATACTACTACTGTAGTGAGGATAATAACAACACCTAACTCATAAAGTTGTTATGTCAGCCACATTATAATGGGTCAACAGTCATCATCATCATTATAATTATATACTAATGGTTTTTAAATTTTTTTTATTTTTAGCCATAAAATTCATTTATTTAAATAGTACCTTAAATGGAAGCCCTGTGTGTAAAACAAGTATGTGAAACAAAACTGCTCTGGTTGAAGAGCCTCTTGAGACCCTGAACCCCACCCCCTTCTCCGCCAAGGCCAACCCCTTCTCTTTTCTAGAGCATCAAAGAGCCTCTTTGGAAAACCATTGCCTTATACTATTTTTAACTAGTGTCTGATGCTGGTAAAGTTTCTAACTACACAACCCCACTCCATACACACACACACACACACACACACACACACACTTACTTCAGAACAGATTATTGGCAAATATACTAAGTATTACCTCTCGTAATACTAATTCTCTTTTACCGAATGCTTACCTATTTGCTCACAACTTTACACATATTACTTCTGCCTCTCGTTTCAACTCTGTGTAATCGGTATTATTACCCTTGTTTTATAAATGGGGAGAAGAGACACAAAGAGGTCACCCAACTGTCGATTCAGTGGAAAAGCTAGGATTGGAAGCTGAGTTTGCCTTTCTGGAGAGCTTAGGCTCTTTCCACTTTACCAGACGCTTCTCAAACTGGACATGCTTGAAATCCATGGGTTTTCTGTAATAAGTTTTAAATTGAGTGTTTGCTTTTATAATAATCCAACAACTTGAATGTACGAATATTCTGGATCATCTCAATACCCACTTTGTAACTGGGCTCTGCCACATTTCAGCGTTATTTGCTTTTGTTTGCAATTACGCTGTTGCCAAGTGGCGCTACTTTAATGCCTCCAACTAATGAGAAAAGAACAGAGGTGAACTGAATAGTAAATGATGCATTTGTGCCAAATGACATCACAGCAGGCCGTACAAAATAGTTCAGGAGAGGAGAATGGTATGCAAATGAGCCAGTACACAAGGTAGTAAGCGGGGCACGCGGAACTCTGAGGGCTGCAGTAGCCAGGACCATACTTGGGCTGCAAACTGTGACTGAGTTCCAGCCAAACCCTGCTCATCACAGTGCATTCCTGTGTTTGTCTGAATCCCACCATGTTTGTATCTGAGTTTGTATTTAGTTGGTGAAGTTGTTTTGGGTGTAGTGCAGCTCTTAACACAAACACTTTATATCTGGATTTATGTTAAACATATTAAAGAAATGGAAAAATAATTTAACAAAGGGATCCTTGAGCATTTTTCTCCTTTAAAGGGGGTCTACATAGCTGCTTAAGATTTGAGGACTCCTGTGCAGAATGACCCAGCTTTCCATCTACTGGATCGGCTCTAGGGAAGGGAGCCCTTGGAAGAGGAATCTGAAGACTAGTCATTTCCACCAAAAGTCTACTCAATTCCATTGAACAACTGGTTTACCGATTTTTTTTTCTCTTTTACACGTTGGCTGACAGTTCAGATAAAATCCTCAATATAAAATCTACTAAGTGTAAGGATTATTATGTGTATGTGTGTATGTCCTTGAGAGTAGTGTCATGTGCCAGAAAGTTCCAATCAGACATCTTCTTTGGTTGCAGTAATTAACACTCATTTTATTAAAGTTGCTCATCTAAAAACTTAATCCTTCCTTAAGCTTTTTAGTTCAATTTAGAAATCTTGTTATTTTACTTTTAAATCTAACAAATCTTAATCATATTTTGGTGGGAGGGTATTACTAATGCTTAGACCCATTTACAAACTTGGTTAAGCTCCTTTACAAATTTTAAACTACACTTATAAATCTAATACATTCAATTTTCTCTTTAAACACTTCAATCATCTGGCTGAAAAACTTTCCCCACATTTAAGTAATTCTTATAAATCTAATAAATTAGACTTTTAAATACAGTGAAACTTAAGTTCTCTTAAATATTTCAATGCTGTCCATAAAATCAGTAAGATTTCAACCTAAAATTACCAGATTAAATCAATGACTCAATTGTAACTTTACACTGAAGTTACAAAGTTAAACTATTCTTCTAATAGGTCATTATGAGTTAAATATTACTAGTAACTGAAATGCCAGATTTTTTCAGACTCCTGAAACAAAGACATCAGTACTATGGTTCTTGTCTTTTAAACATTTCAGTACTTAATTCTAAATCTTCTGAGTTTTGAAAGATGAGTATGCAGGAGAGAAACAGCTAAGTCACCCACATCATTTGGGAGGATAATATCTGAATCAGCTGAAGTTACACAACGACCCGAGGTTTCAGCTGGGATGGTGACTGGGTATTTGTCAGCCACACCGATGGGGCATGCCTAGTTCCATTTACCAAGGTTGCATCAAAACCCTCCAATGGGCTGAACTCATAGACTATTTAGTTATATCAAGTTATAAAATCCATGATTTGTTCCACTTATCCCAGAAAACCTCATTCCAAGCCCTGGCTTGCTTGATTGCATTTTGCTTTCCTTTGTATCTTAAAATACATAAATGCATTTTCCAGTTAACTCTAAAGACTTTTGGACGTGTCAGCATCTTGCATTCTTTTCATATGCTTCCTATCTCTTAATATTGAATTCCAAATATCGCTCACCACTCGCTGACTATTCAATCATGACTTTTAAGGTCATTCCTCTGACACAACCTAGTTCTAGGACCCACAGAAATTAGTTTGGAAATCTAGCCCAGTTATTTTCAAAATTTTTTGTTGAGAACTCTTTGTTCAGTCATAATGTTACATAGAACTATGAAAAAATAAAGCAGACAAAAGCTTCAGATCCTATCATTTTAAATCAGTGTGGACCTCCAGACATGAAATCACAGGGGAAGCTTCTCCAATTCTTATTTTTATGGTCTTGAGTGATCAACCATGAACTATCACACCACCCTGGATAGCAGTAGTGAGGACAGAGTATATTGGCCACATGACTTGTAGGCAGTGATAGCCATAAACCATGGTCCTGGTGTCTAGGGTGATTATTGGGCCACACACAGAATACAGGTAAGGTCTAATAATAAAAGGTGGCACGAAGTGCAGTGGGGTGGGGGACTGTGGAAGACTGTTAGCTATTAATCTAAATCCATGCTTGCCTCTTCTTTTGGGGCACATTACTAGACTACATTTTCCAAAATCCCTTGCAATTAGATGTGGCCATATGACTGAGTTCTAGTCAATAGAATGTGAACAGATATGATGTGTTCCGTTTCTAAGCATTCCATAAAAATCTCTCCTATCCTGTCCTCCATGTTCCTTTACCCTGTGACTGGTAGGAATGGGAGGAACCCAAGGTAATCTCAGCAGCTGCAATCTGAAGATGGCACATTTTCCATCAGCCTGGATCTCTGAATAACTGTTTGGTTGAGGACCACTCCATCAACCTGTTTTCCTACTCAGCATTGTTACACATCAAAAAACAAGCTTGTACTGTGTCAACCCATTATATATCGAGAGCCCTGTTTGTTAGGATAGCTCATCTCAACTGACAGAATCAAACTCCCCGTATGGCCCTTCACTCTGACTTGCGTGAGTAGGGTCTCATTCATTATTAATCTCTCTAGCAGAAAATGCCCATTGACCATATCCACTCAGAATGAGGCAAACCTGAAGCTGGTCAACAAGGGAGCCTGGTACATCAACACAAAACAGACTCAAGTTTGGGTCATTCTGAGTACATTCTGATTCCCTGGAATTCACCATCAGCAGGTCTGGAAGGATGTGAAGAAGGAGTGTAGTTCTCTATGATCTGTGTGTTGAGGCTTTTCCTGATGCTGACAGGTGATTCCTGAGGTGTCAGAGCAGGGATGACTATGTACAGACGGCCCAGCTTCTTCACAACACAGGTGAGGTTACCCCACTGATGGCACAGTTGTTCAGTAAGTCAGCAAAGAATACTTCCTCCATGGTATAGGTTGTGATGACAGAGCCAGCCCATACTAGGGAATAGGTCTGACTAACTAAGAATTGGAGCCAAGTGACTTTTCAGCCGTGCAGGGCAGGATCACCATACTGGGCTGGTCTTTACCACTGGAGCCATCCCATAATGGACGGGATCATCAGAACTCTCCCGGGAACTGTGCAAACATAAGCAATTCTGTTCTGCATTAACAGAGTATTCGTATATGCTATTTCTTTCCACTGCGTGCCTCATTCCTGTTCCACACCTAACTCCTAGCATCCTTTCCTATTCAGGTCAAGTTTTATCTACTCTGAAAAGCCTATGATCCCACAGAATGGGTTAGGTTCCCTCCTCTATTTTTCTGTACTACCCTGAGCATATTTCTATGAATTAACTAGTTTTTCATCTATTTACTGTCACCTCTGTTGCCAACTATGACTTGAGGGCAGCGGCTATGTCGTTCCTCTTGAAAACCACCTTGCTTTCATCATCATGTATAAGTCACTCAGGAAATTTCTGTTAATGAATTAGTGAGCATTTATTTGAGCATTTATCATAGAGACTGGCCCACAGATTAAATGGCTGGAATTTCATTCTCCAACTATCTTGTCACCACATAGTTTCAGAACCTATATGTTACCGATCACAACTTGCCTGGGTGTTTGATTTCTTCCCATCAGCAACCCAGTGATAGTTCTCTAACTTCTGCTTTATTTCCCAGGATAATGATGGAACATAAAAGGCATTAAAGGGTTAAACGTGTAGCAATCTGTTTGACACAAAAAGGAAAAGATACGAAGAAATTTTAATAAAAATACAACCCTACCAGGATTTGGACTCATTACCTCTGCAATATAAGGAAGACACCAGGCAATGTGAATTTACAGGTGTTAATTAGCCAACAGAGGGCTCCTCGATTGTTCCCAGAATACCATACAAACATAGAGAAAAAGAAAAATTCAATCAAAGAGCATTCCCTGGCTCATAGGAAGGACTGCATGCATGCACAATGCCATGCAAATCAGGTTTAATTTACTGCATGTTTTTCTGCTTCCACCAAATTTGTTGAAGAAAATGGATCTTTCTCCGCTTATAGCTATAAATTCCTACATCATCAGAGCTTACTCTGATCAAGATAGTGTTTCCCAGCTGATGCTTGGGTAACAGCAGAAGAAATTCTCTATGCGAAAATACCAAAAGGATATTCCCATGGTCAGCACCGTTTTGGAAATATTTCCCATTGCTCTGGGGAGGAGAGTTTATCTGGGTAATAGGAATATGGGTAGAACCTTATTTTGAAACCAAGTAGTTACACTGATAAGGGTTCCCATTCCCCTCAGGAGTACTGGAAATGAACCATTCTAACGGTTTGCATAATGGTGATTAAAAATACATCCTTGCAGCCACAATTAATTAAACCACACTCGCAATTAAAACATAAGTAACACTAGGGGACACATCTACACAGCACTGAACAACCCATCTAATGCTTCCCCCACGAAGTTGATCTGTCTTCCTGGTGAAGTGTGGACACAGGCATAAGTAAGCTCAGCCTATTGGTGCAGCCATAGTAATCCAGCCACATTCACTTTCTCATTCAGGTGCTCATTCATGGACCCCATGCCATTTCCCCAAATTGTGTTGTACTGGGCTCTCTGAGTGTTCTGAAGATGCGGACACATTGTAATAATTGTAACTAACACTTATGTAGGACTTACCATGTGTGACAAAACGTGAATCACTTTTTAAATCTTCAGGCTGACCTATTCCGCTCTCGTATCAAACCTATGTGGTAGGTGCAAGTACCTCCTTGTACCACATGAAGAAACTGAGGCACAGAGAGTATCAGTAACTTCCCTAAGATCCTGCAGTTGTAAACGGCACAGGTAGGATTCTGCTCTTAACTATGACCCTCTGCTGCCTCGGTTCCCATTAAATCTTTATTGAATGATGACCGTGGCTCAATTAGAACAAAAGGGGTGATCCAGCTCATCACAACAGAGACACATTTACTGACTACCAATCAATGGTTCTTAAAATGGAATCAGCAAGATTTCTGCAGCTCATTAAGCTTCTCCACATGTTGCGTGTTTGTGACGAGGACATATTATCATTTGTTTCCTTGTTTGTATTAATATTTTATGAAGTCCAGACATTGCCTCCTGGCACCTTTCCCAAAGGACTGGGCATCCTCTCTGGCACCATTTATTCTAGAACGTCAGGGTAGTCTTCTCTTGTTGAGGAATGGGGGTGGGGAGAGTCACTGGTTTGCAAGGTCTCTACAGAGACACTGCCCAAGTAGTTCACCGGCTGAAAACCTTACATGCCCTTGATCTAGGTGACAACATGTAAGGTTTGGGAAATGGGGTGTGATCAGTGTTTGCTGTTTCTCTGAGATGAACAGGATCCCAGGACACGTACTCAGGACCCTGATTATCACCCTGGACCGTGCAGGGCTTAGAACCCAACAGCCGACTGAGAAGGAAAGTCATGTCTGATATTGAATAGATAGGCTCTAGCTGACTGAGCATTTCCAAGCATGACCCCACATCAGTTGGCTAAGAATCGGCTCAAGTGGAGGAGGAAAAACAGAGCCTGGATTTCTTTACTGATGAGTCCCTTTTGTCTAGTTATTTTCGGTTCCATTCACAACTGCATCAGATTGACTATGTGTTTAAGTTGAACCATATGAAATTGCTGGTATAGGATCATTTTTTACTCACACCAAAGAAAAATGGCACTTTCATGTAGATCAACCTAATAATAGCTGATCTTGTATAGTACCCCAAATACTAACATCATGGTATTTCAACTACAAAAGTGAGGTGGGCAATCTGCCAACCTCCTTCATGAAATCAATAGTGAAGCTCTTACTGAGTGGCTGGCGTGTGAAAGGCACAAAGAGACAGGAAGGCTATCCCAACAAATGGCATGGGCATAATAGGAGGGAAACACGACATGGGCTGCGTGTGCGCCGTGGCCCTCCCTCCTCCAGTACTGTCTCTGGATTAAAAATAATAATAATAATAATAACCTTTGAATTTATATTGCTTGACATCCACAGGTTATTTTGAAATGAATAATAAAAAATACATTAGAGCTTAGTGACAATTTACTGAGCTCTACCCATGTACATTCTCTTAAGTGGTAGAGTAGGTAAAGGGAAGGAACAGAGATCCTATCCTCAAGAGTGATTTCAGTCATTCAACAAATACTTGTTCAGCACCTACTAAGAGTCAGCATCTGGTCTAAGTGCTTGAGGACACATCAGTGTTCAAAACAGAACAAAATCCCTAGCCTCTTGGAACTTACGGTCTAACAGAGGAAGGCAGATGATAAACAACAAAGAACCCAATAAGTACAATAAATGAATAGAAGAGCAATTAAGGGGGTCAGGACCGTAGCAGGGTCACCACCTTAAAAGGAATGGTTAGGGTAGCCCTGAGAGGGATTTAAGAGAAGTCATGTGGTTAGCCATGCTGATACCTGGGCGAGGAGATTCCAGGCACAGAGAATAGCCAGCACAAAGACCCTAGCCTGGAAGCCCCCAGGAATGTTCAAGAACAGGAAGGAGACCCATGTGACTGGAACTCATCCGGAAGAGTCCTCCTTAGTAATCACATAAAAAAGTAACCAAAATTAGGATTAGATTCAACAACAGAGAAGGGCAAACATGTGGCCAAAAGACTGGAAACGTTATTAAAAAGTTGACAAAATGGCAGCTTATCCCCAGAGATGTTTAATCACAAGACAGCATTCTATAAATACACTGAAGCCACAAGAACTAGGTGTGTGGAACCAGGTCACCTACGGCATCTGGGATGATGCCAAGTGAAAGTTATCTGGAAAAGGGGCAGAGTCCTCCTCAGAGACCAAGAAATGAAATTGAAAGCTGAGGAAAAGGAACAGTAAGGGGGAAGGGGCTTTGGGCAAAGGTACAAATCTATGGGGTGAAATGTAAAGAAAAAAGAAGCTTTAGACACCTACTGGCTCAATGGTTTGAGGGTTTGAGTCTTTGATAGAAGACAAGCTTTACGGTTTTCATGGTAAATTAGCCCAAGTAGTAATCAGCTGTTGTTTATTAGCCAGAGGATAGAGGAGGACAGGCCAGGTTCCTGGCAGGAGGGCGACCACCAGTTTATGTCTCCCCTGAGATCTGGGCTTGGCTTTCCCAGCCCTTCTACACTTGAAATGGGGACACTTAGAAAATCACAATGTCACAAATTGTTTACACCCCTCACCTTTCCCAGCCCCCCAAGGTCGATGTGCATCAGAAGCTGGCCATGCTCTTCCTCAGAGGAAACTCCAAAGGCTCTTTGCACAACCCAACCTAACTGTCTTCTGAGTCATCTGTCTCTGTGTCAGAGCGAGTTGATCCTCTGACTCGTAGAAGGTCAGTGTAACTGTGGCTGGAAAATCAACCCTCCCCTCCGCAGACCTCGCCTGCATTCCCAGAAAGAGGTGCAGGGGAGAAAGGCTGTGGTGCGCACATCTAACCAAGCTCTCACGGATGGTCATTTCACCACCTGAATGTGGTACATCATTGAAGGAAGTCACCACCTTGGGCTCTAGCTCTGTAGGGGCACCATCAGAGTCTTCCAGGTGGGCCTTGTGGGTGAAGGCCCCAGAATTTAAATTTTAACAAGCTTCCCAAATGCTTCTAAAACATGGATCATTTGAAAAACACTGGTGCAAATTTTAGTATTGGCAGGGAGGGGGGAAGGGATTAATGTTCTTTAGGAAGTGAGTGAGTGTGTGTGTATGTGTGTGTGTGAATATTTGTGTGATCCGATAGCTAACCTCTATCATGGAAAGAATGCTGAGGCAGGTGAGCAACTCACAGCTCAAAGCACAAGGGATTTAGCTGCCTGTGTCTCTCCTGAGTTATTTCTCAGGACATGGAGTGTCTAAATTTCTCCCTGCTATACGCATGCACATGTGAGTGTGCGTGTGCGCGTGCGCGCACGCACACACACACACACACACACACACACACAGAGTGCCTAATGGACTACTCTTCTTGGTATCTAGAGCCTGATTCCAAAATGGAAACTCACTCCAAAAATGTCCAGCTGCCAGGAAAGATATGAATCCCAGGCCAGACCTGCCCCTGAGATGTGGAATGGCAATGGGCAGAGTAGAAATTAGAGGAGGAAAGTATTCTTTTTTTAAATGCTTCTACACAGAATTTTTAAGTTTTTATTTTAATTCCAGATAGTTAACATACAGTGTGAGATTCGTTGCAGGTGCAGAGGGAGGTGTTCTTATAGAGAAGAGTGGAGGGAAAGTTGAGACATAGGATTAAGAAATGCAGATGTTGGTGACGGCATCTGTGTGCATATTCTAACATCTGGGGTGCCATCCTCATGGACTAAGGGGACAGTCATGTTTAGAGTTTTTCTGCTCCTTCGGGAAACACAACTCCTGTCGGGGAGGGTGTGCAAGGACTGTTTGGGGAGAGAGCACTGGGGAAGGGAGGTGGAGCAGCAAAGGAGGCGCGATGGCCCCACCTCCACCCCCGCCTCCCAGGCATCTTGCTGGAGAGCATCACGTGTTATGGGAGCGTCTCATCCAGGAGTGATGGGCAGCCCACAGCAGTGCCCAGGGCCACGTGAGGAGGACACGTCACCAGGCCAGTGCCAGCAAAGATGAAGACAATCCCTCCTGAGCAGTCCCATGCACTCAGAGCAGTGGTTTTCAAACTTCTGTGAGTACAGCCACAGAATGAAACACATTTTATATGGTACCCCGCTCTACCAAGACCTATATTCCAGTTAAAGTCTCAAGAAATAACACCTCAACTCAGGGCAACACACAGCGGATCAGCATCTGTTAGCCAGGACAGGACTTTACACTCGAGAAAAGGTCTAGCTGCCAGAAAGGATAGGAATCCCGAGGCCAGAACTGCCCCCCGATACCTATTGTTCATGAGGGTTTTAATTTATTTCATTAAGACAAACGCTGCTCTTGACTCACCTAATTAATTTCCAGAGTATAAAAACACTGTACCAGAGGGAAGAGACCCTCAAAGGAGAAGGAAAATTACCTCGCGGGTTCCATTTCTCACCGTCTGTTGGGTAAATGGAATCATTTAGCTGACTAATGAAAAGTTGTTAATTGGAATCCAGATGGAGGGACACTCGTCCCTCTGGAGGCAACTCCGAGGACCCTCCTTACGAAGCCAGTCTCCCCGGTCGACCTGACCACACGCTCCTTCCTGCTTCCATGCACCTCGGGTTCTCGCTCAGACAGGACTAGAGGATTGAACATTTCCAATTCATGTCTTTGTTTCCCTCAAGAAATTGTAAACTCCCAGAATGGGGCTGGTGCTCCACTCACTTGTCTCTACCCAAAGCCTTATACCGTTGTGGTACCGGACACTTAATGTTTGTTGAGTGTTTGTGGAGTTTGTCTGTAGGGAGCCCTGTGGATTGAATTGGTTGGTCTATCTGTCTGTAATCATATCTTACGTGGTATCGCATAGATATATAAAACATGTACCTCCTGCCTTCCAGGCAGCATGAGTGCGTTACCAAAGGCTCTGATGCTGACTGGGAGACAGAACGGTGATGTGCCTGTGTCACATGCTTGGACTTGAATCCTGTCCCCGCTTTGAGTCACTTTCATGTACACTTGGACAATCAAATTAGGCTTTTTGAGTCTCGACTTCCTTATCTGTAAAAAGAAGATCCTGAGACCATGTATCGCAGAGGACGTTGTGTGGATTTAAGTGCAATAGTCCGTAGGCAGTGGCCGGCACCATCTAGGTGCCCAATAAATGCAGCAATTACTGGATCCCGCTCCTGTGTGGCCCCTTGTTAGAAAGAACAGCCACGATGAGAGTCACGGAACAATGTCCCAGTGCCCCAGCTTGTCCGGAAGAGCAGTGTGTGGACTTCCCTTTATCAGGCTGAAAGGTTCTGATGCTTAATCACAAGCCAACAACCTGCTGACCACCTGCACAGAGCAGCCTCCTGGTGATCTCATCTTCGGGTTCCCTGGGGACAGTCCAAGCCACAAGATGGGATACAGCTGCCACCAGTCCCGGGTAGGTCGTGAACACCTGAAGTGCGGCTGGTCCAAACTGAAGCAATATCAGCAGAAAATACATGGGAGTTTGAAGACAACTCGTAAAAAGAGTGTAAAATTTATTATTCATAATTTTTTATATTGATTACATACTGAAATGATATTTTGGCTATAAAAGGTGGAATAAAAATATTATTAGAATTAATTTCATCAGTTTCTTTTGGCTTTTTTAAGGTAGCTCCATCATTACGTTACATTCTGCGTGTGGCTTGATTATGTTTCTATTGGACAGTGTGGGTCTGAGAGTTGAGCACATACTACGCCTATCATGTTCCAGTCTCCTACTCCTTAAAAAGGAATCACCCCCAATACCTTTACATACAAGTCTCTCTCCACACATCCAATTCCATCCACTTTGTGCATGTTGTCCCCCAAGCCAACCATCATCAACTCTTTCTAAGAAGAACTCCAAAGGTGTCTTGCTTCCCACGTTTTAGGAATAGTGCAGGATCAGATTTCATTTGTCATACCAATGATCCAGCTGATTGTGCAGAAAAGGGCCAATAAATGGTTAAAAATATTGTTTTAGTATTTTATTCAACAGATACATGAGTAAATATGTAGCAAGGATCTGATAAGACGCCATGTTTGATCCTGTGAGTAACGCAGTGATAAATGAGAGGCTCTGCTGCTTGCAAGGAGCCTAACATACTTAATATAAAGGAATATGTTTTGCCCTTTGCTTTGTGGTCCCTGCGTATCTATCAATCCCCATTTCCAGCGGTCCCCTGCCTCACAGCAGATGCCTCAGTGACACCAAACTACCAATGCAATGCTGGCCTTACCATCCCATTTCACTGGAAGCCTCACCATGTTTGTTCCTCTGCCTTGAATGCTCATCCCTCCTCCTCTTCTCCACCAGTATTCTCCAGGCTGAAGGGATTTTCAGGGCTGGAGTCCATCCCTGTCTTTAATAAGCCACTCCCAATCCCCCAGCCATAGCAGCAATGGTCCCTCCATTTTTCATGCAACTAATAGGCTTTATACATAGCTCTATTGTTGATCTATCAGGCTGGATTGCAACTGTTTGTTGGCTAATCATCTTACTAGAGTGTAAGCAATTTAAGGATCACACGGATGTCCAGGGAAGGTGGATGTCGATTGTATACTTAAAGACCAAACTCCCGGCAACCCCATCTTTGTTCCACCATCCATTTACCAACTGACAAGCCAGAAAAAGAAAGGAATGAAACCTCATAATTACTATTTGGGGGTGAATCTGATAAAGAAAGGGGAGGAAATGAATTTTTACATGAACTTGAATGACAACATTTTAATGGTCAGGCCAGACTCCATGTCAGGACATCTCTGGTTTGTAGGGATGGAATGGGACTTACCACATGCACATGCATGTTCATGAAATATATTTAGTGTAACTTTCTGATTTGTGCTTTTGAGGCTAGAAAGCTTGGGTCCTGCCTACCCACAGCTGTAAAAGACCACTATAGGGTTGGAATAAACTGTTCACGAGATGACTCAAAGTTGGAAGGCTTCTGAGACTCACTCACTAGAGCTGCAAGAGTTTCCCCAAGTGGAGCTGTACTTGCCCAGCAAGCTCATCCAGCATGACTAAGGCAGATGCCGTTAAGCAGGGAAGGCAGCCATGTCTGTTCACATCAAGGGTCAAAGAGCTGGTACACAGTGGGAGCTTCATAAATGTTGAAAGAGTAAGTGAAGGGATATATCTGCAGATGATTACAACAAACCCTCACAAGATGAGAATCCTCATCACTCCTGCGGTGGCAGTAGCATCAAAGAACTGGTCTCGAAACATATTTGCTGGAAGAGTTTCTGGAAGGGCAAGAGAAGGACAAAGCTATGGAGGAGTGCCTGTCTCCAGAGGCCAAAGGCAAATGGAGACCTGATGTGCTCTGAGCTAGCAGGTAGCTCTTGGTCATGCTATTTAAGGAAGGAGATCAGTTAAGAGAATCTTATTCAGTTCATCTCATTTCTTTAAGCTCTCACCCTATATTAATTAGCTGATAGAACCCTTATGGTGTGATGTGTGTTTGGGGCCACTGTAGGATGCACATTGTCACAGAAATCTGTTTTGTGGGACTTGTTAACACAGATATTATTTAGCTAAATAGCTCTTAATGATTCCTTCAGAGCCTGCTGCATCTGGTGGGTAATTCACTTTATAGCTGGGGACTTGAAAAATTCTGTTTTTTAACTTCTCAACCCTACTGACCTAATTCTCAACCAGGGAGGTGACGGGAGTATCTCTGTGTTCAGAAGAGATTTAAAGTAATTCCTGACGCATCCTAGGGTAAGGAAGAGCCCCAGAGTGCAGTACGACTGTATCCCATTTTGAAGAGGCATTTAAAAATATATGATTTTTTCAAACAAATTGCTGCAAGGGAAAAGAAATTTGAATCACATCAAAAACCTGGCTCTTTTGAAAATAACCTGTTGAATTCAAACGACTGAATTCATTCTCACAAATCCTTTGGTGCATCTGGGGACAAATGGATGAGGATTCCAAAGGGTCCGCGCGGTGAGTTCTATTGCTCTTGAATAGGCTTGACTAACAGATCAAGGGTTTCCGTTCGCTGCAGGCGATGCTATGACATGTCACCGAAGGACTCCCGGGCACCGCAGGGCTGGGGCAGCCTTGGTGTCACTCTGTGAAGCCAGCAGCAGCATTCTTTTCAGGCCACTCGTCCTGCCAGTGAAATGCAAATACCGACTTGATGACAGATGGGGCTGGGAAGGGGTGCTTCTTTAATAATTCTATAATTCCGTCGAATGTTCTGGTCTCAGGTAATGGAGAGCTTTGAATGGAGCTTCTGTTGGAACCCCATGGTGGTTGAGAGCTGCTTCTTCATTTCCCTTGCCTTCCATGCTTCAAGATGAAAGAATCTCTCACAAATGAAACCCCAGGAGCGTCTCTGAGGCCATCAGCCATCGATGGCTCCCAAGTACACCTCAAAGTGCCCATTCCTAGCTCAGAGTCGGCTTGGCTGTCTCCAAGGAAGGGAGGTCTGTGCACTAGGAAGTACATCTGTCCTGAGAGCTGACCACCTCAGGCCCTTTCCAGGAAGCGACAGGCTACTTTTGGACCCACCACCCATCGCATTTTTGTCAACCAATGGAAAATATTCGGGAGTGAATACACTGCAATAGAGTGGTTAGTAACCCAGGAAAAAGAAATTGATTTGGATTCTCATGTCTGCCATTTACAGGTTCTGTGAACGTGGGCACATTATTTAGCTTCTCCAATCTAAACTTGCTAGTTTGCAAAATGAGGATCATAATATCTAATTCATAGGGCGGTGGTGAGGCCTGTGCGAGAGGATATACGTAAAATGCTTCGTGAGGTGTAGCTTGTGTTATAAGGGCTGACGTGGTGGGAAAATGTAGGGTTTTTAGGGTGGCCATACAAAGGCAAAGGCTGTGTACACAGTTACCACTAACTGGTCCAACATAAAAGGAACATATAAATAGCTTCATCGGCTTTCTCTAGAATAGAAGTCTGCCAACTTTTTTCTATAAAGGGCCAGAGACTAAACATTTCAGGCTTGCAGCTGTATGATCTCTGTTGCAACTAGTCAACTTTGTCATCGCAGCATAAAAGCAGCCATAGGACGATAAGTAACCAAATGAGCGTGGCTGTGCTCCCACAAAATTTCCTGCGTAAACCAGACAACCGGTCGGACTTGGGAGTGTGGCACCCCCTGCTGGAGGACAGTCATCACTGTCTCTTGAAGGACAACGGTCAATATCTAAAGAACAATAACCCAAATCACACCCTATTACGCACACCATCCTTTCTCCACCCTTTAACCTATACCAGAGAATACTTTATTGATTTTAGTCACATAGAGAATTTGTAGCCCACATTTTCAAAGGTACTACTAATAAATAATGAAGAGGTCATGGACCATGATAAAATTTAGTAGGCTAGGTTTGATCAGCCAAATGGATAAGGCAAAAAAGGAAATAAAAACTTGGTAAAAACCACATTTTGTACAGAAAAACTAGATGGTCTACACCACAGTTTATACAATGAGTTATTGATTCTACGGACTCTCCGGTGAGCAGTTTTTAAAAGTCCTAGAAAGAAGGCACAGTGAGAATTGGGAATTTTAACAACATCAAAAAACACACACACATAAATATTCAACCGATCTTCAAAAGAAGTATGACCTTAGAAATCACTGTAGAATAAATTCCACCTGAGTCTCTACACATAAACCTATTTTATAAAAAGAAAATGATCGTATTTGAATTCAGACCCTTCACTAACTATGTTGGGGAGGAAAAAATGGAACATAATAGTTTAATTAGAATTTCTAAAGTTAATCAATAGCTAGTTATTTTTAAAATACCTAGGTTTTTAAATGAGTTCAACTTTTTTTTTTTCAATTTTGGAGTCTGACAATTTATGAACTTGAAATACAAATCCAATCAAATGCCCCCTCCCCGTACACTTCAAAGGCTTCTCTTCACTCCTGATGCTCTTGGGATAAAGACTAAGGTCTTGCTTGTCACCCCCCTCCCAGACTTCCCACAGCAGCTTTATCTCTAACCCCAATTCCCCTCCAGTTCTCTGGGCCTCAGTCACCAGTGTCCCCATCTCTGTCTCACCACCATCACCCCTCCACCTGCCCAGGGGCCCCCGCCACACAGTCTCGGTCGCGTTAATCCGTACTCCCCACTTGGGCCTCTGTTCAAATCACTTCCTCAAGGAGCCTTTCCTGAGCCCTAGTCAACTGTCACAGAACCTGTCTCTAGCCTTCAAGCTCTTACTGCAGTTTGTCACTATACATCCATTAGGGTGATGGTTTAATTAATGTCTGTCTTCCTGCTGGGCCAGGGACCCCCACACACACCCCTGCCCCCCAAGAGCAGGAAATGTGCCTGTGTTTGAATGGCAGCGGCCTCCGCTCAGCGCCTGGTGTGTTAGCAGGGCCTTAATAAAAGAGATCAAGGAGTGGCAATCAGAAGGATACATAGCCATAAAAAGTCCAACAAAGAGGGGTGCCTGGGTGGCTCAGTGGGTTAAAGCCTCTGCCTTCTGCTCAGGTCATGATCTCAGGGTCCTAGTATCGAGCCCTGAGTCAGGCTGCCTGCTCAGCAGGGAGCCTGCTTCCTCCTCTCTCTCTGCCCGCCTCTCTGCCTACTTGTAATCTGTCTCTCTGTCAAATAAATAAAATCTAAAAAAAAAAAAAAAAAAAGTCCAACAAAGAGGCTTTCAAAGGGATACTGCACGCGTTATAGATTAAACATTGCCATTTTTAAAGTAATGCAAGTTTACTTGCTTGTTTGGTCTTAACTGATGATCTAGATTAGGGTTCGGGTTGACAAACTTTTGCTATTTGTATTTGTAGGTCACACGCTACATCTTTCAGGCTTCAGGAGGCATATGATTTCTACTACTCAACTCTGCTGGTGGAGCAGCCAGAGACACTAATGAATGTGAGTGGGTGCCAAGAAAACCAGGGATTTTCCACCCCCATGCCACTGTCATTCTGGCCCACTAGTTCTCTGCTACGTGGGTTCTCATGGACACTGCAGTGGGACCGGCCAACAGCGTCTCCACCCCAGCTTTACGACAACCAAAAATGCTTCGGGGTGTAGGCTGAGGCTCCTTGGGGAGCAAAGTCATCCCAGCTGAAACCAGTGCCATACAATGGATTTACACAAACAAGTGGTAAAGTGGGCTTGGCCCACGGGCTGTAGCTGCGCTAAATCCTGACCTAGAAAAAAGAAACAAAGAACACTGGGAAATTCCTCAGTGGGGTTCCGTAACCGACCAGCCTATTAATTTCTTCTCTTACTGGATCCTCTCAGTAGCCACGGGAATCCGACGAGTATTTTCTTTCTCAGAGGCAGAGGAACCCGTGGCGTGTGGTCAGTGTGGACAGACCTCAGAGAGAAGTGGGGTCTACTGATCTGATCCACTGTGCGAAACTCACCTCCTCAAACTGAGGTCGCTGTCTTGAGGTTTCCACATCCCTCCCTCCTCACATGTGGACCTCAATCCCTTTGATTCTTGTCAGTAGGTTTTTGTTTGTCTGTTTCTTCTTAACTAGCTTTCAGCCAAATGTGTGCTGCAAGGCAACTCGAGCTACAGGGAGGGTTCAGAACAGCTTGACTTGGCTTTCGAGCTAGACATCAAGATCTGAACCTGCCTTCAGGATTTTCGAGCTGATGTAGGACCTCAGAAACCACCTTTTCTTCCTTCCCACCTATTTTTTTCCTTCCCCTTTTGGACCTCAAGAACACAGACTCGGATTTGTCACGGTGTTCGGGTCATGATACCCTGACATCACGGGTCTGGGCACAGCCCACTTCTGGCTTTGTTTCGTTCCTATGACGAAGACCTGCGCCCCCATCCCAACACAAGGAGCAGAACCCAGT
The DNA here is from genome assembly GCA_002007465.1 of Ailurus styani. Taxonomy (NCBI): domain Eukaryota; kingdom Metazoa; phylum Chordata; class Mammalia; order Carnivora; family Ailuridae; genus Ailurus; species Ailurus styani. The sequence continues at coordinate 1,117,086 of LNAC01000524.1, read as the reverse complement.
GGCCAGTGAGCACGCCCCGAGATGTTCCATCCCCGAGCCGTAGTCCCCTGCCCCCCGCACCTGAGGACTGAATCTGACCTTCCCCTTCCCGCCTCCCCCCAGGGTGTGGGCTTCTCATCTTTAAGGTGTGGGGTCCACGGGAGCTGAGCCCTCCTCTCGTCCCCAAAGCTCTAACTCTGCGCACCTGGCACACTCTTCCTTTTCTCTGGCAGTGCTCAGAAATTGGGCCCCGTATGTATTTTTCATCTCTACACGGGAGTGAACAGCTAGGCAAACTGGTTTCGTGAGACACGGGAAGAACAGACTTCGATTCACATCCCGGATCGCGTGTCACGAGATGTCTCATGGCCAAGGCCTCTGCAGCGTGCTTAGGCCGTGAGGGTGTGTTGTATCGAAAAATGTCTTTCCTCTGAGGGCCAAAGAGATTTTTTTAAACTATTGAGGCTTTCCCCCCCTCTTTGGCCATTTCTCTATTTAAACATTAAAAGAGTCGTATGATTCCGACAGCTCTGTTGACGGGCGCTCAGTCTCCGTGCCCCTGGGGCAGCAAAGCAACCATGGTAAACTTCAACACAGCCTGTAATGTATGGTTTCATTTTAAATTCTGCAAAATGCCGATTTATCTGATTTTTACCAGAGCGGGGAGATAAGGCAGTCATGTCCCCCACGCAGCTCGATATCTCTATATCCTGGAAATGGAACCTCAGGGAAGGCGGGCACAGGCGGCGCCCCGGGTGTGAACAAAGGAGGCTGACCCACGTGTAAGAGACGTGAGAGGAGACACATGTGTGTGTGTGTGTGTGTGTGTGTGTGTGTGTGTGTGTGTGTGTGTGAATGTGTGTTGCGGGGGTGGGGGTAGCCAGTAATGTTAACAGTCATTTGCATCACTATTGATTGAATGTGGGAGAAACGGAATTCTCCTGCAGGGTCCCTGATCCATTTGGGTGAGATTCTAGCAACCTCCAGTGGACAATGTGTAGAATTACTCTCATTGTCTTTAGATACCGGGATGCTACCTTTCCCCTTAGGGGGATCCCTTTTAAATAATAGATATTTTGTGCTCTTTACTCTGTGAATTGAAGACAGCTGACTTTATGCACATGATTTCAAAAGACTCCATAAAAATCTTAACTGTAACATAAAAGAAAAATCTGAGGGAAGTAATTTTAGATAAATAAAATTGAAATAATGAATAAATATGTGTATGTATAATGAATGAATGCATGAATCTTCACTTAAACATACAGTGTCCAGGTCTGAGTGTTCTAGAACACATGGTTATCTGGAAGCTGGCATCTAGTCACAATCACTGGAAACATGAACGTCACGAAGGCTATAGGTGGAGGGACTCTACTCTCATCTCAAGTGCCACCAGCAACATTCCAACAGATCATGTAGTTTTCCAAAATAAATAAGAAAGATCTGGTAAAATCCTGAACAAAACAAAGGACAACCTTCCCTGGGATTTAACAGCAGGTTCATTTCCAGGAAATTTAAGGTCTACTAAAATTTTGCAAGAAGTCCTTTGTAGGGGCGCCTGGGTGGCTCAGTTGGTTAAGGGTCTGCCTTATGCTCAGGTCATGATCCCCTTGTCCTGGGACTGAGCCCTGCGTCAGGCTCCCTGCTCAGCGGGGAGTCTGCTTCTCCCTCTGCCTGACGCACCCCCTGCTTATGCTCTCTCTGTCAAATAAATAAATAAATAAATAGATAGATAAATAAATAAATAAATAAAACATTTTTTTTAAAAAAGTCCTTTGGGTTTTCATGTTAGAAGGGGTTAGAGTCCAGACCCCTCCAGCAGCTGCAGACAGGATTTCCACCTGCTCTGGCAGAACTTTCCAAACCCGCAGGGGATGCAACCACAATTCGGTGTCAGGCCAGACTGCCCACTGTATTTCGGGATATTTAACAACCCCGGTCCCTGTCCACAGCGTCAATAAAACTCATCAATCAATTCGATGGACCAGTTATCAAATGGGCTGCGGAGAAGGAACTACTTCTGTGAGGACCCTCCTGTCCATTTCAGAGGTGAAATGCTAGGTTCTGGAAGCAGCCCGTGTCCTCAGCTCCGCCCCGAGGCGCTTCTGCAGGCCTCCCCTGTCTTTAGTTCAGTGGGTGGGCCCCGTGCCCAAGACCTCAGAACTCCTCCTTGTCTGCCCCTCGAAGCACAGCTCTGATCGCTCATTCTCAACACCTCACGTCCGAGAGAGACACACATGCACTTGACGGCGACAATTCGGGATTGCTAATAACCACAATGATCCAAGAACAGATTTGTTTGTCCGTTTTATAGGCAAGATGTAAATGGTCTACATGTGAAGCCAGCAGTCTCTCAAGTGTATTAAATGGGACACGGGTTTGAATGGCTCGTCATTCGATATTTCTCAAAAAAAAAAAAAAAAAGCGACCGTGTCTCTGATTTATTTGACAGAGAGATGCTGGCTTACACAAACCGTGGCAGGCATACATTTCCCAAATGCAGGCGTGCAAAAGGATAACTGTTTCCTAAAGCTGAACACAAGCTGAGTTCCCAACTCCCACCCGGTTCGCGGTCTTGAAAAAAGTATTGACGATGTGAGGGGGCTGCTGTCAGAGCAAAGGTTCTCGATCAGTTCACCCACTTTCTGTGGCTGATAGAAACTCAGGGCGGGCCTTACTTCCACAGGCTCTGCTGGGCCAGTGGCCGGTGGCCGGGGGAGGGGGTATAGATTGTCAGGTGTTGACAATCCCTGGGAGATGCCCATGTGGAGGGGACGCATCTCGCCTGGTTTTGGTCTCAGTCTTCCATCCGCTGCCCACCCCCCATCCGTCTCTCTGCGGGGGAGATGGGGGGGTTGGGTCTGCCAGCCTCCCTCGACTACTTCCCCAAGGCCTTCTCCACGGCCGGACACTTGCAGCTGCGTTCCCTCCACCCCGAGGAGGCGCGGACAGCCCTGGGACCTTCCTGAGCTGGAAGTCCCCCCAGGCTACACCACAGGGTTAAGGCCCAGGGTCCCCCCTCCAGAGTGCCCAGCTTAACGAGCTCCCTGCTCTCTCCTCCTTCAGACCATCCCCCACGTGGGTGTTCACCTGTGGGACGACGGGCCAGAGGACCCCTCCACAGACGGACCCCATTAGTGAGCGGCCTCAAATGTTCTCCCTTCAGAGTCAGAAAAGGCATCTCCTAGTGTTAAAATGGTTTTTATCTCCTCGGCCTGTGGCCCGAAATTGGCTTGGCACGTAGCCTCTAGCCTTCTAAACCAACTGATTAAAGCGACGGTTCAGATGATTTTGCCCCCTCGGGAACAGTGGCAAGGTTCAGAGACATTCTGGGGGGCGGGTCTCCACTTGTGGGAGGGGGCTCAGCTTCTAGCAGGGCACCCCCCACAACCAAGAATGCTCCTGTCTGGAACGTCAGGAGTGCCAAGGCTAGCCCAGGACACTTGCACTTGTTATTTTGTTCTTCTATCAGACAGAAGAGGAATCAGCTCGTTTTCTTAAATTTTTGGCCGAATTTTGTGCTCTAGTCACTGACCACACCCCTAGCTGCCAACTGTTAGTTAACAACCATATTAACAATTTCCAGTGGATTTTGGAAAATTGCACACAGAGCAGTTTGAGCACAGAGATGGGTTTTTCTGATCTGCTTGATCACACCTCTCTGCTCCCTGCAGGCCTCCCTGTCCGGTGAGGGGGCAGGAAGGGGTGATCTTTCTTGGCTTTGCAGTGCTCTGTCAGATGTGCACAACCCAGGCCCGGGGGGAAGGCTGGCCACGTTCAGACCAAGCAGGTTTGTCTAGCAGGAGGGACGGGACAGAGGCTGTGCCCCTAAGGAACAGAGGGCCCATCCAAGGCCTGCTTGAACTCTGAGCAGCGGCCTTCAGGGGTGAGCGAGGAGCACAGAAAAGTGTACTTTGCATGCTCCCCTCACACACCAGGAAGGTCAACAGAGATGTTCACCTTGTGTACACAGAATCCTAAGGGTTTGCACAAGTTCTGGGGGCCTCACTCTTCCATCAGAGAAAGACTGATTACTAACTTCCTTCCAAGTCGGGCTTTTAGGTGGAATTTAAAGAAATAGTTTCTGAAAGTAGAAAGGAAGCCGGAGAGTTGGATGCCCCGGGAGACGTGGCTGCAGCCTCATTGCCTCGAAAGGCTGGGTGCTCCTGGTCCCCCCGGAGCTCACCACCCCGTCAGATGGGGGGAGCCCCGCTCCCCCTGCAGGGCAGGAAGTGAGCTGACAGGCATTCAGGAGAGAGCTAGGGAGGGCCGCGGGGCAGCGGCCCCGTCCGGCTTCGAGCTGCGCCCACCCATGGGCACGTCTGCCCTGTGAGCTGCTCCCTGAGCCCCTGCACGCCCCCCCTGCTCGCAGCAGCTACGGTGTGCGGACGAAGGAAGCGAGAGCCTCCTGTCCTTGGGCGTCCTCCTGCCAGCACCTGCCGCCTCCGTGGAGGGAGGGGGGAGCGAGCCGTGTGGCAGCCGGGGCTCCGAACGTGCAGGGCGCACTCGTGTCCCCAGGAACATCTGTCACAGCCATAACGCATTTCGGCTGGTGGTTCTATTTACACAACCCCAAGCAACGAGTTTGACTGAGATCTTCATAAAAAGACTGATGGGGTAGAGCAGCCAGGGGACAGAAAAAGCTGACATCGTTTAAGTAGAGAATTGGATACGGCCTTAAACAGGTGCCTTCAGACTTCTGATAGCTTGAGCCACACAGTTCGTTCCTCGGTTACACTTCTAGGGACTTCCTATTACGCTGGGTGAAGTAGAAAGTGGACCAAAAATGACAAGGGCCTATTCTTAAACAAGGCAGTTCTTTTTTTTTTTTTTTTTTTTTAAATNAGAGAGAGAGCACAAGCAGGGGGAGCAGCAGGCAGAGGGAGAAGCAGGCTCCCCGCCGAGCAGGGATCCCGATGCGGGGCTCGATCCTGAGCCAAAGCAGACACTTCACCGACTGAGCCACCCAGCCGCCCCAACAAGCGGTTCTTCGCAAATGCAGAAAGTACATGGGATTAAGGCACAAATGGTGACGTTCAGCACCTCTGCATAAATACAAATATGATCCTTGCGGGGGGGCGCTGGGGAGACAAAAAGAGAGGAGAGAGGGCCGGGGAGGGGGGCAGAGGGAGACAGAGACCCTCCAGGAGACTCCCCGCTGAGTGCAGAGCCTGCACGGGGCTCGATCCCACGACCCTGCCATCGTGAGCTGAGCCGAGAGTCGGACGCTTCACCCACTGAGTCACCCAGGTGCCCTGAAACCTGCCCGTTCTTAGCTACCATGGTCTTCTCCTGGCCCGGGTATAACTTCTTATGGGTCATTATTTGATCACCATCAGGATCACCATCATCCTCACACTAATCACTAATATTTTGCAGTGGTCCTCACTCCTGTTGTCACAGAAGAGCTTTAAAAACAAACAGACAAGAGTGATGCCAGCACCACCACCACCCCCAACGCCCACAACCCTGGAATTAAAATCCCAGAGAGCAGAGCCCAGAAACTGGAACTTTCAGAAACTGCCCCCAGAGGTGCTCATGGGCCAGCTAGGTCGAGAACCACGATTCTAGCGATGCCCAGAAACATGCTAGGTGACAGCACTGTAGCGGCTTTATTGCCTCGAAAAAAGAAAGATTCCTTCCTTCCTTCCGTGGTTTCGTGACTCTGGTGCGGCGCTTCTCAAACCCGGCTGCACATGACAGCCACCTGGGGAGCCTTAGAGAGCCGTCCCCGCTCGGGCCCCCCCCCAATCCAATGAAGCCAGGATCTCGGGGGGTGGAATTGGCATCAGCAGTTTTTAAAAGCCCCCTGGATGATTCTGATATGTGGCTAGGATTTCAAACCACCGTTCCAGTTGCAGAGGTCCTCAACCTTGGCTGCACATTGGAATCACCTGGGAGTTTAAAAAAAGAGAAGAGAAAGAGAAAGAGAAGAGAGAAGAAAAGGAAGAAAAGAAAAGAAAGAAAATTCCGAGGCCCGGGTCCCCTCTCCCAGGAGGCTGACTGAACTGGCCTGCTGGGAGGGGGCGGAGAGCAGGAATTGTCAGTGCTCTCCAGGGGATAATGGCCTGCAGGCAAGGCTGCGAGCCCTGGGTCTTCGGGATGGGGAGCGAACCAGAGAGAATTCCAGAAGTGTAGTATGACGGGAGAATGCTGAACTATTTTTAAACTGAAGCCACGGCTTCTTTCTGACCTAGCAGGGAGGATCCAAGTTCTTCTGAAAATTCACTTTTGCTGACCTATAAACAAGACCAATCAAATTCATACCTAGCATCCTAAAATGGATAGCCTCTGTGAAACTGGAAAATTCTAGTAACCAAGAGAAACTATTAACAGAATGTGCTCACTTCAGAAAGGCCATTTTGAATGATGATGAGTCTCTGTAGCAACATCGATGACTTAGACTCAATGCACTTGAGCAAGAGAAAGCTATCTGAACTACAATCATATGCCATTGAATCTAATGAATCTACCTTATATCATAAGATGCACCCCAATTTCAGAGATGTTAACGTGGGGGGAGCACATCTTTAAGTCAATGAAATGCAGGACAGATGTTAGTTTTTATGGAGAGTGCTATGTACCAATTTTATATACATTCCTTCTAATACCACATTCATAGATGGTGTGCTCTGTTATTTTCATTTTACACATTAGGAAATTAAAGCACAGAGAAATTAAGGAACGTCCATAATGAGTCATCGCATGAGTAGGTCCTAGGACTAGGATTCCAACAGACATCAACCTGACATGTTTCATTCTGCCACATTACTTTCAAGAGGGAGAAAAAATCACAAAGGAGCTGGTGCACAGAGTGTAAGGTACCCTTTTAGTTACCTAGTTATATAGGTTGGGCCACTAGAGGTGGTTCAAGGTCACCATTTTGCAACCCCTGGTAATTAATAGATCGAGGCAACAATCATCAAAAAGATGCATAACCAGACAAATGGACCCCCCCGCACCAAGGAAACACACAGCACTGCTTCTGAGTTCTCAGCAACAGCAATAACAAAAATCACATCCAAATTTGATTTGTCTTCTAGATCTAAGCACTAAGCTTGGGAAATGTAGGAGACAGAGAGCAGCATACTCACCATCACTGCGAGAATGAAAACAGAGAAACCTAAACCATGAGAAAAATCTATAGGATAAACAACTTGGTTTCTTAAATTAATTACAAGGGGAAAAAGAGATATAGGGAGGAACATACTGAGACAGAATTAAGTGACATCAATCAACCACACTGCATGGACTTTGTATCCTTATGCAAAATAAACTGTAAAAAATATTATAAAGCAATTGGAGAAATAGGAACACCTGCTGAACGCTTGATTATATTAAAAGTTATTAATTTTTAGGTGTGATAATATTATAGTTATTTTTATAAGAATATATTTACAGGTAGTTATGAAAGTATTTATATAAAAATGTTTCAAAATAGGGACGCCTGGGTGGCTCAGTTGGTTAAGCGTCCAACTCTTGATTTCAGCTCAGGTCATGTTCTTGGAGTCCTGAGACCAAACCCCCTGTGGGGCTCTGGGCTCATCAGGGAGTCTGCTTGGGATTCTCTTTCTCCCTCTCTCTCTGCCCCTGTGCTACCGTGTGCACGCGCCTTCTCTCTGTCTCTAAAAGCAAATAAATCTTTTTTAAAAATGTTTCAAAATAATATCAGGGTATGGGGTAATGCAGGAAGCAGCAAAAGGAAATAAGATGGGCTGTGAATTCATGGCCACGTGAGGCTTGAGGCTTGTTACTATTCTCTTCCCTTTTGTACATTACTATTTGAAACTATTTTCTTCCAAGGGCCCTACTTTAAAATAAGTTGCCTGAACTGGTTTAGCAACTACTTCCGATGTTTTCACCCCCTTCCTTAATTACTACTGATCTTCGGCTTCTCTTTCTCACCCCGCCTGTGTCACTGTAGACCTCCCACAATTTGACCCTGGTTACTGACATCATTTTCCCTCTTGGATCGCAGGAGCCTCTCACCGAGCCTGTCAAGAGATTTTTAAGAATTCCTCCAACATGGGCGCCTTGGGAGCTCAGTGGGTTAAAGCCTCTGCCTTCGGCTCAGGTCATGATCTCAGGGTCCTGGGATCAAGTCCTGCATCGGGCTCTCTGCTCAGTGGGGAGCCTGCTTCCCCCTCTCTCTCTGCCTGCCTCTCTGCCTACTTGTGATCTCTCTCTCTCTCTTTCTCTCTAATAAATAAATAAAATCTTTAAAAAAAAATTCCTCCAACGCCAGCAGAGTTGACTGGCATGACTGAACGGGAAGCTGCCAACTGCACCATCCGCCACGAGCACCAAGAGAACCGTAGTGTCCGTCCTGGGTCACCACAACCAACCCCTCACCCAGGACCTGAGCCGGACTCAAACTGCCCACATCTCGGGGTGCTTCATGAGGCGATTCTCACGCCTCACCCCATTTGATCAGCTCATGTTTACTGCGGAAGGAGGCTCAGCCCAGAGCAGGGAAACCCCAGGTCCGCCAAGGCACAGACTGGGCAGCCCCAACCTCCTCACGAAGCCCCCGTGCTCCCACACACATGCTGGCTGGGCGAGGGACAGGGCGAGGCCGAGTCCTCCAAACCCAGACAACGGAGTCTGCCCCAGCTCCGGGAACCGCTGCTTGACCATGCAGTCACCTACTTCTTAAGACTCTTCTGCCTGAGTTTCACCTGGTCAAGGACAGACTCACTGGTCCATCAGTAAGAGAGCCTCTCGGATGGAATTCATTCTCAGTCTTGTGCAACTGACCCTGGGGATCCAAGTGGGGACGTACTTCCTTTCCGAGAGGGCCATCGTGGTTCCGGGGATTTGGGGGAGTTCAGCCAACTGGATCCCAGGAACGGTCACGTTCTACCCCTCATCCGCCCCAGTGTTGGCCTAAGCAATAGATCTGAGGCCCTTCTTATACTGTCATCTGCCCAGGAGACCAGCCTCTGGTGCACAGGGGACTGAAACCCACGGCTCAGACCAGGTCTAGAACTAGAGAGCCCTCCAAGGGGAGCCGGGCTGCCATCCAAGTGCACTGGGGTCACTGCAGGCTTCTTGCCATGGAAAGAGGCAGAAACTGCCCTGGAGAGTCGTGCCTGCAGCCTGTGCCCCCAGCAGAATCTACGGACCTCTCAGCAAGGTGAAGGGCCGCCTGGATTTGTGCGCCAGAGCTGAAGCTACACCAGCGGCTTTCAACAAGGTTTGCCCTTGTTCCCATCGACCCCCGGGGCTTGCTAGGATTTCTCAGGGCCCAGGACCATCCTGCGAAGGGACTGCAGCAGGTCAGATCTCGCTGCAAAGTCAGATCTCGCTGCAAAACACAAGCTGTGCTCGTAGGAAGCTCCTTCTGTTAGTTAAGATTGAGTTCAGCTGTGAGCAGGGGCTCTGAACTTGGACACTAATGACATTTGGGGCCAGGTGACTCCATGTGCAGGGCTGTCCTGCCTATGGGTTAGCGGCTCTTCCGGCCTCAAACTACAAGATGCCAGCAGCATCTCTCCAGTAGTCACAACTAAAGACGTGTCCTGACATGGCCGCGTGTCCCCTGAGGTGGCCGCCACTGAAAACCAGTGAGCTGTGAATGACGGAAAATCCCAAATAACAGTAGCTAAAATGAGGCAGAAATTTGTTTCTCGCTCCTGTAAATGAAACCCCCAAGTAAGCAGACTGATAACCAGGCAAGCAGGGGGAGCTGAGCCTCTGATGGTCACGCGGCAACAAGGCTTCGTTCTCACGGTCCAGAGTGGCTACTCCGGCTCCGAGCACAAAGGACAGCTTCCAGCCACGGGATGGAGGGACAGTGACCAATGTCCATCTACCTTCAAAGTCACTTCCCAGAAGTGACACATAGCACATGCATCCCACGGGCCAGAATTAGTCACTTGCCAACAGGAAAGCTGGGAAATGTAGGTGCGCCTCGTTGGCTCCGTCAGTTAAACATCTGCCTTTGGCTCAGGTCATGATCCCGGGGTCCTGAGATCGAGTCCTGCATTGGGCTCCCTGCTCAGTGGAGAACCTGCTTCTCCCTCTCCTTCTCCCTACACCCCCACCCTCGGTTCGCTCTTGCTCTCTCTCAAATAAATAAATAAAATCTTAAAAAAAAAATGAAAGCTGGAAAAGGTAGTTTGTATTCGGCATGGCCATGAACCCAGCTAGAGGTTGGGGGTTGTAGGAAGGGAAAAGCAGATACGGCGGAGAACTAGCTGTCTCTCCTGCACCATGATAAACACAAGCCATGTCTGATTATCTGCCCAAAACCCGGGGCCACCTGGTCGTGTCGAACCAGACACACAGACCCACAGAGCCTCCTCCCCTCCCCACCACCAGCCTGACCTGGCCTTCAGTCAGCCACGGTTCCGCAGGCCCCGCTGACCCTCCTGCTCTCCCCACGTTCTTTCCAAATGCTTTCTTTTTTTTTTTTATGATTTTATTTATTTACTTGACACAGAGAGAGAGATCACAAGTAGGCAGAGAGGCAGGCAGAGAGAGAGGAGGAAGCAGGCTCCCTGCGGAGCAGAGAGCCCGATGTGGGGCTCGATCCCAGGACCCTGAGATCATGACCTGAGCCGAAGGCAGAGGCTTTAACCTGCTGAGCCACCCAGGCGCCCCTCCAAATGCTTTCTCACCTGTAATACACACCAGTGAAAGTTCACTTTGAAAAGACAGATACACAGAAGAAGAAAAGTCCCCACGTTCACACTACTTGAGATCAGCGCTGTAAAGATTTCGTATGTATCTCTGATAGGAGCCACCACACACTGAGCGCCTACTAAGTGCCATAGCCTGTGTCAGGTGCTCACCTGCCCCGCCTGATTTAACCCTCACAGCAACCCAGCCAGGTAGGACTGTTACAGACGCACATGGAGGAAACACTAGTCTGTGCTTCCCTGACACAGCGAGGAAAGAGCCGAGCCAGAGTGTGAACCCAGAAAACGGGCTCCAGACCTCTCGCTCTTAGCTCTTCACGCCACCTCCATAATCTGCATGCGGCGCTCTAATCCACACACACGCACACACACACACACACACTGGTGCACATGTACACACACACCCTCACATATGCACACACACACACACACACACACACACATTTTCTTTGTACGGAATAAGGCTATACTATAACGTTATTTCGTGTGACTTTCCTTTTCAGATAACAATATATTGGACACATCTTTCCCTGTCTTTATATTTTCCTTAAAAATAGCATGCTCACTGGATGAGCCCCTGATTTTTGGACACAAGCCACCTGGGACTGAAATTCCAGCTTCACGAGAGTCTAACCAGGCTGGCAAGGCTCTCAGCTCTTGAGTTTTCTGATGTGTAAGACAGAGATAATATTAGTCTCCAATTATTGGGTTGTTGGAAGAGCCCCCCAACACCACTGAAAATGATGTCATAATAATCACAATGGCTAATATTTATTAACTAGCAGCCGGGTACCATCAAAAGCACTTCACCATGTCAATCTTTATTATATTTCCGTAAAGCCACTTTATATGGTGTCATATTCTACTCTAGAGAGGACGCTCATCTAGTTTCTACCCTCACAGTTGATGTCTGTGATAAAACCTGAGGGCCCTCCTTGTATGCTTGGGAAGTACTAGATTCTAGAGCCTCAAGGCTCCATGGAAGCTGCCAGTGATTTCCCTTAGCTCCAGATCAGAGCGGGAGACCAACCATGAGAGACTCTCGACTCCAGGGCACAAACCGAGGCTTGCTGGAGGGGAAGTGGTGGGGGGATGGGGTCACCGGGTGATGGGCATTAAGGAGGGCACACGATGTATATGCAACTGATGAATCCCTGACCTCTACCTCTGAAACTAACACGTGTTAATTAACTGAACTTAAATAAAATTAAAAACAAAACAAACAAAAAAACACCCCAAAGCGGCAACCGCCAAACGTCTGCAGACCAGCAGCAAGAGAAAGATGCCTGCCGGACACGAGCTGCATGGGGAGTCGGGCTTCATTCTCCAGGCCAGTACCCGGGCCTGTGCCGCCTGCTGCCAAGGACCACAGGTGAAGCAGCGTCCGCACTGACCAATGGGCCGATCCGGGGAACTTCCTGCCTGAAAGCTGACCGCTCCCACAAATGCACACCTCCACCCTTTGGGGAAGGAAAGTCCAGAAGTCACACGCCTGACAGCCTCTGATCTAGGCCTGTGTCTTGCTCTTTTGTAACGTCCAGGGAAAAGGGATGGGAGAAGACAGGTGCATAGGACTGACAGATACTTAGCCGGCCTGGGTGATTGGAAGGCAGGAGGGCAGAGAGCCTTGGAAAGGAGAAGAGGGAGCTGGCAGGGGGCTGGAGAGGAGAAGCAGCCCCTTCCTGTCACACCACTGCCACACTCACCACACTCCTGACCCCAGATATGGGGCTGTTTCCCGCCCCAAGCAATTCTCAGCAGGGGATCCTATGATTCAGTATAATTGGGACACTTTGTGGGGCTCATGCAGATAGTCGAGGTCAAGGGCTTGGTCCTGCAAAACCACCTCCACCTCAGATCAGACTCCAGTGCAAAGGGTAGGTCCCCAGGGGACCCACAGCCTGGAGGATGGGGTGGGGCTGAGGTGCCAAGCTTTGAACCCTGGGTGGCCGGCGCCCCTCCAGAGTCACCGCATTAGAACAAAAAACACTCCTCTTCCCCAGGAAATTCTGAATGACTTCAGGAGTGTCAGAAACTGGGACCAAAGAGCAAATATTAGAACAAAAGATGCCCCCAAAGCTCTTCTCGCTTAAGAAATTTTGCAAAGGTTTTGGAGCTCTGTGCAGGAACAAGGAGCAGAGCCCAAAATACATTTTTCTGTGACATCACAGGGAGTAGGTAGGGGCTGTAGAAAGAGGGGGCCTGGTGATGCGATGCGGACAACTCGGGGCAGCCCTGAGCTCTCCGCGGCTTTGTCATTTTGTTTGGCAATCGCTCAGGAGGGGCTGCAGTTTTGTGCTTTGGCCACAAGATGGAGACTCTGCCTTTCAGACGGAGCACCTGTGCCCAGCTTCGCGCGGAGCCTGGGTTGCCCGCTGCCCTCCCTGACATGGCTCAAATTAGTCATTTTTGTTCAGTTTAAATTTTGCCAGAAAGGTCCAGTCTGTCAGCTATTTTTTTAAATCTCTGCTGGTTTCTATTTCTGGAATCTTTTCCATTCTTTTTCAGACCAATTACCCCCTGTTATTGTTGTTGTTAATTATTATTATTAAATTTGATTTCATAATTAGGAAGAAAGATTTGCCATAAAAAGTCATCTGGAGGAACAAGCTGCTTGACTGCTTTAGACCTCATACTGAGACTTTCAGTGTTTCTTTTTTTGAGAATTTATTTGACAGAGAGAGAGCACAAGCAGAGGGAGCAGTAGAGGGAGAGAGGGAAAAGCAGGATCCTCACTAAGCAGGGAGCCGGATGCGGGACTCGACCCCAGGACCCTGAGATTGTGACCTGAGCTGAAGGCAGATGCTTAACTGACTGAGCCACCCAAGTGTCCCACTTTCTGTGTTTCTGCTCTCAGGAGCAGACGCCTGGTCTCCAGAGTCTGTCAGTAAGAGAGGCATCACGGTGCCTTCACACACATACACACATACCTGCACACTTCCATGCACACATGTGCACACACCCATACATGTGCACACACCTCCCCCCACACTTGCACTCACACACTTGTTCTACACATTTACACACTCACACATGTACCCACACATATTCTCATTCACATGTGTGTTCACTCACACCCACACTCATTGTCACACACACATATAGACTTATACACTCTCATACAAGCATACACCCACACACACGGCCACACATGCCCTAAAGTGTGCAAGCACTAACCCTACACACGTGCATATGCACACTCACACGCCTAGGCACACACATATTCACACATCCACCCACACACTAGTAACAATACCCCAAGTAAGAAAATAGGAGGTATTAGAACATTTTTCTGCATCCCTAATCATACCTGGCACAGGGCTGGGCATCAAGTAAAAGGAAAAGCAAAAAACAAAGAAACACAAAACATGTGAAGCAGAAGAAAAAAATTCTTTAACTGATTGACTCCTTTCTGCATAAATTAATTTTTAAAAGAGCAAACACTGGTCCATATATTACTCACCAAAACTTTGTTTTAAGTGTCAAAAACTGGAGTTTATGGCTCAACATATGTCCAAAGCAAGTCTCAAAAGTCAAAATGAATGCACACAAGATTGGTTGTGGCTCTAGGTGAACTATTCAAACAAGGAAGGACATGACCTTGAGATTGGCGCTCCCACTCCCATGTTGCAAAAGAAGACATCAGTGTCTGGAGAGATTCAACGGCACATGTCACTGAACAGAGAGTTCTTTGGCAGGGAGGATGTCCAGAACATCACTTTAGTTATTTTGTTTTTTTCTCTTTAAGTAGGCTCCATGCCCAGCATGGGGTTTGAACTCAGGACCCTGAGATCAAGAGCTGCATGGTCTACCAACTGAGCCAGCCAGGAGTTCCTAGAACTTCACTTTGTATCCCAAGTGATGCCTGACTCTCTGTTTTCTTACTTGGGATAGAAGTGTAAGAAGGCGATATGGGTTCATGAATGAGTGAGCAGGTGTGTGACTGTGTGCCCAATAATACCAGCCAAAGAAAAGAACATGGTTCAAAGTCACACCAGTTAAGAGGGGCACTTGAGCTCGATCCCAGCCTGTCGTTAAAGTATGTCTTCTCTCACACAAAGAAATGGAAAAACATTCCATGTTCATGGATCAGAAGAACAAATATTGTGATAATGTCTATGCTACCTAGAGCAATCTACACATTTAATGCAATCCCCATTGAAATACCAGCAATTTATTTCAAAGAAATGGAACAAATAATCCTAAAATTTATATGGAACCAGAAAAGACCCCGAATAGCCAAAGGAATGTTGAAAAAGAAAACCAAAGTTGGTGGCATCACAATTCTGGACTTTAAGCTCTATTACAAAGCTGTCATCATCAACACAGTATGGTACTGGCACAAAAACAAACACATAGATCATTGAACAGAATAGAGAGCCCAGAAATGGACCCTCAACTCTATGGTCAACTAATCTTCGACAAAGCAGGAAAGAATGTCCAATGGGAAAAAGACAGTCTCTTCAACAAATGGTGTTGGGAAAACTGGACAGCCACATGCAGAAAAATGAAACTGGATCATTTCCTTACACCACACACAAAAATAGACTCAAAATGGATGAAAGACCTCAATGTGAGAAAGGAATCCATCAAAATCCTTGAGGAGAACACAGGCAGCAACCTCTTCGACTTCAACCGCAGCAACTTCTTCCTAGGAACATCAC